>BPLQ01003177.1:0-101518 GCA_021605075.1 Caerostris darwini
ATTAAATCCGTCCCACAATGGCCGCCGCAGTTCTTGTTCCAGTTGGTGAAGCAATTTTGGCGAACGCCATTTGAGAAATGAATGGTTGTTTAAACAGCAGGGAGTTTTGAATGCGGTAATGTCTGGACATTCAGGATATAAACACACATTTGAAACGTGAGTCCCTGAATGTTTAGTCTGCGGCAGCGAAGAACTGCAATTGCTCCTTTGGTATTTTCTCTCTCAATTGCAGAGGGAAAGTTTAGTTTAGATATCAATAGTTTAAAAGATGAATTTGTGAATTGTGTGTTGGGTTGTAAAAGCTTTCTGTTTTGAATTAAAACTATTTTTAACAGCCATTATTGATGTTAACTAACAAAGAGAAGTTATTTTGGGACAGCATATGTTTATAAACAAATATATATTTAAACCTGAATTCTTAAAAAAAAAATATGTATAAATAAAAATCATTTGTCTAACTACTAGAATGGTTACGTTGTACTTACAACGAAATTAAACTAAATGCTAAAATAATTATTATATTAATGAAGTAGCAAACATCAAATTATTTTTTGTTGCAAACACATCGTTTATTTTTATGATGCATGGAATGAAAAAATATATATGTTAGATGTTAGATAATTTATAGTACATTTTTGTGCTTCCCTGTTATGTCCGGGGGAGTTTATGCGGTCTATGCATGGTAAATACATCCCTGTTATAAATTATTGCCGATTTATCATTAAAAATACCTTATTCAAATGCTCCCAGTTTCAAAGCGAAGCACAATTTATATCCAGCCTTCTACTTTTCCTGTATATTTTTCAGTTAATTATAAATAATATAATCCTCTAGAATGAAATAGATATTTATATTTATTTAGCTGATTATGAATGTAATAAGCATTTTTGTAACAAATAGAAAGCTTTGGTAACATGATGGTATTGAATTTTCTAATTCTATTGCATTTTGTTAAGAGTAAACAAGAAAGGTAGTCTTGGGTATCAAATAACTCACAATCTGTGCTGATTTACATTGAAAACTGAATGTATATATATATATATATATTAATTTCCTCGGGGCCAAACTGGCCGAGTGGCTAGCGCTCTGGCGCTCAGTACCGCAGATTTCGGGTCCCAGCGGTGCCATGGATGCTTGTAGTGGTTCGGAATTCACTTTAAACGTAGGCCCCGGTCTAATAGGATCGTAGAGCGCTGCGGGGGCATGTTACTCTGCGTCCGTAGCTAATCTTCAAGTTACACGCCCCCCCTGGGTAATGCAAAATGAGTAACGTCTGTGCAGCACTTGCCTTAAGGCATCCAAGACGTCCATGTCTAAAAGTTTGCCAGCTGCATTAGAGAAAAAAAAATATTAATTTCCTGAGACTTCCTTTTTGTGCGTGCCATGGCCATCTTATGTCAAAAGAAAATGTCTGCGTATCTCTGATATAAACCATATTCGATTGTCGATGAAAAACACTTAGATCAAGAACTTCTATGTAAGCTCTCTATATTTCTATGGCGTTTACGAAGATTTTTGCTTCGTATACGACCTTCATTCATCTTTTGACAACGTATATTTTTCGTATACAACTTTCATTTACAATCTTTTTCATTCGTATACAATATTTATAGAATAAAATTAACATTTGTACTTATTCATTTGATTATGAATGTAATCAACATTTGTTTCAAGAAACAGAAGAATTTCATAAACGATGGTTTTGAATTTTGTTGCATTATTTTTAAAATACTAATTTTCCTAAGCTAGTGCAGTATGCACTCTTTAGCACTAGCAAAATTTTTTAACTCTTTGTACCAATTTTTTATATGATCTATTTTAGCTATATATATATATGTGTGTAGTTTTTCTCAAAAACAAACAGTAAACATTTGTACAAAATAACAAAGTGGATCCATACATTTACTGCTGTTACTATTTAACTATCCTCTTTTAATTTAATACTTTATTCGTGAATCGAATAAATATTTCATTGTCAGAACGTTATGAAAATTATTTAAACATTGTCTATCACCTTAAAGTTATTTTTTAAAAGTTGTTCGACAGGTGATTTTTAGTAAGGAACAGTATTATTTTTAATACGGAAAGCTTCAAAATATTCGGTAGTTGTCAGTAGAGTTGATTGTGCCTTAACACAGAAGGTTGTCAGAAAGATGAATGAAAATTTTTTAACGTGACAAAAGAAGGTTATAAGGTTGCTAAATATAATCATGGGCGGAATAAATTATTATGGAAATTTGGTGTCTGTAAAATACTATGCTAATCATCTATTTCTGTATCTATTTTTCAGAATTATCACCTATGAAGAGAGTTTATAAGAGCTGATATTTTTAGAATTATAATGTATACGAAGTGTTTGTTTTCCTTGGCATATAATGCATGTTCTCACATCGATTTTCTCTGTAGCACGATTTATAATAAAATTTTTAATTACATATATATAGTATGGTCTGCTTAGTGCCGACAGAAAAACATATCCAGGGCGGCTTGGAAGTTAAAGTTGCGAGTTCGATTCCAGGACTCGTATTTTGTCTATTCTCAAATTTCTTATTTGTATTTTGTCTATTCTTAAATTTGGTATTTGTGTTTTGTCTATTCTTCCTAAATTTGGTATTTGTAGTTTGTCTATTCTTCTTAAATTTTGGTATTTGGTCGCTTTGGTATTTGTATTTGGTCACTAAAATTCACTAAAACTAAACATTTTGTATTTGTATTTGGTCACTAAGTACTATCCCTATTTGGTCACTTAATTTGTATTTGGTCACTAAGTACTATCCCTATTTGGTCACTTAATTTGTATTTGGTCTCTAAATTTGTATTTGGTCATTAAATTTGTATTTGGTCACTTTGGTATTTGTATTTGGTTACTTTGGTATTTGTATTGGGTCATTAAATTTGTATTTGGCCATTAAATTTGTTGGATTACTTGTAGAATATTTCGTTCGTACTCGAACCCAAACTGAAAGGTGTCGTACGCGATCATTGACTTTGTATTAAAAGCCGTCAGTTTTTATGCAAATCGTGTAGTGTTCAAAAATTGGGAATATAAGTTTGGTTTGTTGCTCTACGGTCATTTTATGCACAAGTGGGCTAAATAAACTGGGCCCCACATGTTAAAGGGGATTCCGAAACACTAAAAAATGTCCATGCCACTGCCAGGATTCAAACGTGAAGCCTATGGCACCAAAGGCCGCAATTGGATGGGAGCGACAGAAGAAAATGCAAGAGAGAGAGAGAGAACTTCTGATACGTTAAATGTGAATGTGAAAATGAATGTATTTTTTGATACGATGATATATCGTTTTGTTTTAATTTTGAATCCCGAGTAGGGTTAAGTTTTCTTTAAAATAAATTAATTGTTATTTAATGTTAAAACGTTTGGATCTCATCTGATTTAACACAACAACAGATACGAATGCAAAATAGTTTCTCCAAAAAATAACCTTCAATGTGATTATGTCCCCCTTGCGATTCGATACAATGTCACAGGTATTTTGTTTTGACATCCTTGATTTGGCATGTTGCGAAGCAACTTGGCTGCTTGCGCAGCCGCTAGCTTATGTTTTGACAGCACCCTGTAATACTACAAATATAATAAATTATGCCGATATTTAAAGTGATATTTGATAAAAAATATATTTTAAAAGGGGATATATATAACAAATATAATTAATACTTTTACTAATAAAACAAATAAGTTTGAACAATCTGAATTTATTGTATTCATTTCGACATTCACACTGAAATTTTAGGTTTGCGATCCGTAATTGTTTTTTTAACTAAGACCTTTTAATTTCAAAATCCAAAAAGCAACGCACTAGGCCATTCTGGGTCTTCAATGTTGCACTGAACCTTAGAAAGTTCTGTGAATATGGAATTCAACCCCATCTACGAAAACACACTGAAATTTTTTTTTTTGTAAACCCCATCTACAAAAAGCAAGATTTTTTTTATTAAAAAAGAAGAATATATGGGAACGTGTTTTATTTATTTATATTTTACTTACATTTAGTTATACTTTCATATTGGGAAAGGCGGCATGGAAAAACTTTATGTCAAAAATGGCTTCGAAGTTCAAAAATGTTGTGAAATAATGCGTTAAACAAAACATTCTAGAAGTGTTTAATTTATAGATACATTATTATTCATAATATATCAGATTTTAAAAGTGTTAATTTATTTAAAACTGAATAAATATTAAAATCCATGAATATAAATTTTTTTAATAGCAAATATTTTCAATATGTTTTCTGTAATATTAAATTCATAGAATTTTATAATAAGAAGATAAACTATCCACAAAGCAAATAGTTTTGCGACAAACCAAGAACTCATTAAGGTACCAAAAAATTAATTATTTTATGATTGAAATTTCAAAATAATTTTTCAAATATATCTTTTAAATTACAAAATTCAACTTTTTATTCCAAATACACAACACAGAACAAATTTTTATTGCTGAATATCATAAAACAATTTTTGTCCCATAATTATTTTAAATTAATTTTATTTCATTTTTTTTTTTAAATATGTTTCCGTATAAGCAATATTAATGCTTTACAATCACTTTTCACGATAGAAAATTGAGTTTCTCGTAGGCAGGTATTTCAGTGGGCTTGATTGCTGAGTGACTAGCGCTCTGGCGCCACAGGCGGCAGCTAGCTCTCTGGTGCCACATTTGATCAGGTTTCTGGTTCGTGTCCCGGTTGTGCCATGGATGTTTGTAGTTGTTCGAAATCCACTTTAAACAGTAGGTCCGGTATAACATTTTTTTTTCTAATGCAGCTGGCAAACACATAGACAATTGTCTTTGATGCCTTAAGGCAAGTTCTTCTCCGCCGTTACTCACTTAGCACTACCCAGGAGGTGTGTGTAGCTTGAAGATAAGCTAAGGACGCGGAGTAAGAAAACCCCCGACGCTCTCCTGGGATATTGTGACTCCGCGCTCTACAATCATGTTAGACCGAAACCTACGGTTTAAAGTGGATTACGAAACACAACAAACATCCATGGCACTTCCGGGACTCGAACCCGAAACTGTGGTACCCAGCGCTAGCCACTAGGCCATTAGGCAAAATCCGGTACAATATAACTTATGACTATTGAGCGTAGAACTGACAACCATACACTAAAAAGAAAACGCCGCGAAATCTGCCAGTAGGCAGATGGCCTTGGAACACAATGGGGTTATTGTGCCGAAGAAAATATTTCAATATCACATCAAAAGAGCTGCATGTTTTTCTTGCTGCTTTATTATTAAGAAAAGTTTTTGTAATAACCAAATAACTAATATGATCAAAATATTTATAAAAAATACGGATACTAATAACTAATATGATCTGAATTATCTAAAAAATACTGATAAACATAGTGCAAAGTCACAAAGATAACAAAAATACAATATAATGCTATCAATCAAAACAAAAACTTACATTCATCCAGATGAGGAAACATCATATGCATAAATTAATGAAGACTTTTTAATTACATTTCTGTCTAGAGCTTAATAAAAAAATAATAATAAAATGCTGAATAAATTTTCAAATGCTTGCAATAAATTTACTGTTGTGTTAAGTAAAGGGTAATGCTGTTGAGTACAGTAGAATTTTTCTCAAAGAAAGAGTTTTGACATTTTATTAACAGGAGAGAGGAATGTATGCTATTTGACAAGTATATAATAACAACCCATCATTGAAATCTGATAGCATATATTCGTTATCATGTATAATGAAACTCATTAAATTAGCGAATGTCTTAGCGACCTTCACAGGTTCGATTTGTATTGTAGCGAAGCACCTTGGCTGCTGTCGTGTTGCTAACTAGAAATTTAATTAATTAAACTATTATTTATAATCTCGAATCTAAAGCAAAGCAAATCAGACACTACTAGAGAATTAATTGTGTTGTGTTATCCAGGAAGTTAAAATTTTACCTAAACGACAATCAGCATGGTGTGCAATGTCTACAGGAAATAATACTCAGGAAACATACAATTATAGACATTAAATTTATTATAACAAAATTAGATTTAAGCAAATGAATTAACTTTTGACTAATTGCAAACCAGGGGCCCCACCAATATCATTCTAATACATATACACATAATACTTAGATTTAACTTAACACAATACATTAGATAAAATAGAAATTAAATCAATTCTTGTAATTGAACTTTCACCATATCTATCACAAGCAATTTAAATACAAGAAAAGGACGAGGCACTAAAATTCTGTCTGTTGAGTTCATACGCAAAAAGGACGGAGGAATGTGCGCTGAACTCGCACTGAGCATTCAATATCACTTTAGAGTTATTCAGAATCTGTATCTGAATGCTGAATACATTAAAAATACAATGTTCAAAGGAAGAGATAAAATATTGCAAAGAAAAATCAAACATTGAAATGTATTGCTCATCTCTATCTAGTTCTTCTTGGAACGTAGAATCACTCCCTGCAAATAAATCTCGTCTCTGCAACGGCAAATTTTCAAATAGTCAGGTCTTCAGCGTCACCTGGGTGGTTCCATTACGTAGCAGGATTTGAGTTTTCCTTTGCTGCTAAATTGTACCAATCGCTGATCAGGAGAGGGATTCGTTTTCAAGCAAAATTCAACCACGGGCAGCAGACCCCTCTTCTTTTCAGAATTCAATTGCGCATATCACTCCATCGTCCTGTCTCCGTCAAAAAGGGCTCCACCACCGCTTATAGCCCGAACCATGACCGCGTCATAGCTGACGTCATTCCCAGGCCTCAATTGGTCGAGATCGTTTCCATTCGAGGTGAACGGGCCTGAGGCTCAATTCTGACTTCATGGGGGCAGCCATCTCTGCCCTGACCACACCGGAAGTCAAACAACAACCCCTACCAAGAACTGAAAGTTTGAACAAAAAATGGCACAACTTAAAAGACTTTTTCTTTTTCTTCTCTTCCTCTTTTTCTTTTATTATTATTATTATTATTATTATTAATCTGAATTTGAAAATGTTTCACACATAATTTAACAAATTGCAACTTTATGAATATCGAAATACAATGACAAAATACAAAAAATATATATATATATATATATATATAATTTGCAACCAAATTTAAACATAATACATAAATTTAAAATTACATTTCCCATCAATTTCCTAATTACGTCTCATTCATTGAGTGGGTGGATGACAGCGCCACAACACGTTGGCATTTTACATGCTCAGTACTTAGAATCCTTTCATCACTAAAGGCCAGTTTCTGTGACCTGAGAGTAATTTATGGTTTGAGACTTTTCTAAAACAATTTATGTAAAACTTTCAGCTTATGCTTTTGTAAATGAAGTAGCTTTAACTGAAAATCATATTCAATAAAACACAGCAGTGATGTGAACCCACAGGGGCTAGTAACTACTTAATTACTCCATTTCAGTAGAGCTATCATTGTTTTATCAGTTTCTGATTTTATGTTCCAGTATTTAAATGCATGTATTATAACTGGTGAGCTCAGGCCTTTTGGAAATATCATTATATTGAATGTGGCTATACCATTGCATGATTCACTGAATCTTATGGACCCATTACATGACTATACATCTGCTAATGGTGCTGAAGCTCCAATTTAATGTCAAAGTTGTGTTAGTATATTGCTTATATCACTTCTAATAGTCAAACCTTTGGAGTATCACTTCTGGCATCATTAAAAGTATTAATTTAATACTCTGATAAAGGATATTCATTGGACAATGTTAAATTTATACCTGCTTCTTGTTTCATCTGAATCTTTTGTTAGAGTGTCTCTGGTTCCTTATGATATTGACATCTGAATAACCTAAACATTTCAATGGTTTTTAACTGTTTTTAGAATATTGTTTCATGATGAAAGGCTTTATTCAGACTATGGTTAAAATAGAAGTAACTAGTAACCCATTCATAATTAAGTTTAAGTATAGTTCTTATTAAAAATTCCTTTATATTATAGAATATTTTTAGTTGTGTTATTCATATTGTTACTGTTTAATATGATGACAAGATGACAGCGCCACAACATATATATATATATATATATATTTTTTTTTTTACAAGTAAAAAATATTTATTACTGCAGATAATTTTTCTGGTTCCTTATGATATTGACACCTGAATAACCTAAACATTTCAATGGTTTTTTTAACTGTTTTAACATAT
The DNA here is from genome assembly GCA_021605075.1 of Caerostris darwini. NCBI lineage: Eukaryota > Metazoa > Arthropoda > Arachnida > Araneae > Araneidae > Caerostris > Caerostris darwini. Next base: position 8,163 of record BPLQ01003177.1, read on the forward strand.
TGTTTCATGATGAAAGGCTTTATTCAGACTAGAGTCTTTGAATACTCCATGTAACTATTATGTCTTTCTGATACTGTACAAAAAAAAATTGAGTGGAGGGGGAAATAACTAGTAACCCATTCATAATTAAGTTTGAGTATAGTTCTTATTAAAAATTCCTTTATATTATAGAATATTTTTAGTTGTGTTATTTATATTGTTACTGTTTAGTATGATGACAAGATGACAGCGCCACAACATATATATATATATATATATTTTTTTTTACAAGTAAAAAATATTTATTACTGCAGATAATTTTAACATACAATAACGTAATAACCCATTTTTAACGTTTTATATTTACTTACAAGAAAGCTCTAAGGAACTATAACAAATTGTACAGAACAGAAGTTTGACTGAAGAGGAAATTCAGCCAAGAGTTGGGCGAGTGGCTTAGGTAGTCAGGGATATTTTCACGAGGGGCATCTTCACGGGCTCCAGGTCCCTCTTCATGCGGGCGACATTCTCGACACTCGCGTGGGACTCGTCGCTGGCGAGGATGAACTCTGCGTGGTTGGCGAAGAATGCCACCAGGTCCCTCTTCAGCTCGTGCACCATGCCTCCGGAATATTCCTCCATGCACTCCACGGCTTCCAGGATGAGGGCATGGGTCGCCCGTCTTGCGGAGGATCATGGGAAGGTGCTTTTCGAAGATTTTCCCCACATTTTCTCGCGTTTGGAGGTAGAACTGGAACTTGTCCTCATCCAGCTGCTCTTGGGAATCTGGCTCCTGTAGCGTGGATTTGTGGTTAGCACTGCAAATGGCCGATAGATGGACTTGGCAGTCCACAAAATGTCCTCCATCTGATTTGCAGTTTCGTCATCATCCACCATCTCGTAAACGATGGGCAAGGTGTAATCTCTCAAGAATGGATTGTCTCGAGCCATGGCACTTGTCGTCATCTTGAAAGCTGTTTTGGCTACGGGCTTGAGGAAAGGATCGATGATGTCGAAGGAATCGCTTGAAAATTGGGTGGAAGGAAGATTCAGGTCGATTGAAGATTGGATGGTGCTTTCTGTTATATCACACTGGAACTCAGAAGGATCAGTGCACTTGGCTGTTGTCTCATCAAAAACACGTCCGTTGGAGCAAGTAAAATAAAATTTCACAGACTTGAGGTGAACCAAATAGTTCCGACATCCAGTGGATACATCAGCTTCATAACAGAAATTCTCATCAATCTTGCAGGTGAGGCCATTTGCAGCCGAGACCAAATACAAAAGAGCACTTGTGAAGAACAGAGAATGCATGTCGTGGCAAGAATTCGAGAAGTTGCAAATGTTAAAAATATCACGAAGGTAGAACAGTTCGAAAAGTAAGACACAAGCTGAACATGGAAACTATATATTAAATATTGGTTAAATATTGGCCGCTAGCTTCTATCTTGAGTTGGAGTCCTTTGAAGTTTTGAGATAATACATTGAAAAAGAAAGCAGGACCTTCACAGGTTGAATAATTAGAGGTTGAATATATACTGCACCATGAGTTGTTTCATCGTGATTGGTGATAGACCATAAGCTGAGAAATGTCTTCTCCAATGATAAGTGAGGGAAGCTGAATCTCCCTCTTGACACATTGTCTTATAAGGAGGTTTTTGTTGAAGAGACAGTGTTCTGCGACCAGCCGATTAGAAGTGTTGTTTTTCTTCTTTTGCTGTGAAGTGATTGTACAGGTCGGAGTTTCTGCCTGTTTTTCAAAGTGAACCCCTTGCGGTTTCGTGTATCAAGCCCTTGAGATAATTAAGGTCTGTCGCGAACCAGGAAATTAGATTCGACGTAAACTAGAGAACTCTGAAAACTCGAAGAACTCAAGAATCTCTCTCTCCTTCTTTGGAGTGAACTGCACTTGTGTATCTAACTTATATCTTTAATTTTACTTTTTATGTAAATATAGTTTTGTATATATATATATATACACTCAAGAGCCAAAACATTATGCCACCTGTCAATAACGATTTGGCCCACCTTTGGCGCAACACAGCTTCAACCTGCCTTGGCATGGATTAATACCACCACTTAATACCAGTTAAATACCACTTAAACCTGATCACGTGCCTTCCATGCCATCCAGGCGAGTTCATTGCAAAATGTAGGGGGTGGTCATAATGTTTTGGCTCTTGAGTGTATATATATATATACACTCAAGAGCAAAAACTATATAACGGCTTCAGGAAGAGGGGACCCTCTCCGGTTCATTCAAACATTTCAATTTTTTATTTACAAGCACTATATATATATATATATATATATATATATATATATATATATATATATATATATATAATATATATTAAAATTATAATATATAAAATAATTAATAAAGCTATTTATTATGTATAATATGTATATATATATATATATATATATAGTGCTTGTAAATAAAAATTGAAATGTTTGAATGAACCTGTGAGTGCCCTCTTCTTGAAACCGTTATGTAGTTCTAGTATAGGCTGAGACGTTACAATACATAGTACAAAAACCTGTATAGTCAAGGCCAGCTTAACTCATCGCACTTACTAATTCAATATTACAATTCCCACTAAGGAAATTTTTAAGACATAAAATAAACGTATCAGAAAGTTGTTAATTAAATGCTCTTTCAATAAGCACTGGTTTCTAGTTATCTTTGTAGCTGATGAACAAAATTTGCAATAGATTTCTTGTTTATACCATTTACAAAGAACATTTAAACTCAATTTCAGTTTCTATGAAATTTCCGGACAGAAAATTTCTGTTTTACCAAATGTGTTAAGAATACCAATAAAATCACAACAAAACATCGGTAATTTTACTTTTATATTTTTCAAAACCTTTATTTAGTTGGTAAATGAAAAAAAAAAAGTTTGTTTTTTTAGTCAGAGTTTATATTTTATTTTTAATATACTACTGTGTCCAAAAAGTAAAAACAGTTTTCAATTTGAATTTCCAGGGCAAATGGTATTTCAATTTTTTTTTTTCTTTTTTAGGTTGTTGACACTGGGTTTCATTTTTGGCGAAAAAGTCACGAAGAATCAATGCAGTGTGAGCTGGTGCATTCAGTGTTTTCGGCGCATTCAGTTTCTTTGTCTTGAACGCGTTCTCTACCTTCGTTGAACTGTTTATACCACTTCTAAACATTTCTTTCCGATATAGGAATGCTCACCGAATGCATTCTGCAACATTCTCTCTCTCTCTCTGTCTATATATATATATATATATGTGTGTGTGTGTGTGTGTGTGTGTGTGTGTGTGTGTGTGTGTGTATATATATGTGTGTCTATATATATATATATATATAGATTTATATACACAATCTGTAATTGCTTCCACCTGTCCTAAAGTCCTTTTCCCCAATCATTTCAAAGTTTTCATTACATTTTATTAAAAAGATTTGCATTTATTTTTTGTTAATTTTTAACTCAAAAAACACATTTGACGAGGAAAAGTCCAATATATAAGTATACAAAAAATTTCCAATTTCAGTTCCTTGAAAATTTGATAAAAAAATATGCACTACTTAACAAATCTCAAAAAATGCGAACATATCTGCAATGCGAAATTTGCGAACATATCTGCAATGCGAAATTTGCGAACATATCTGCAATGCGAAATTTGCGAACATATCTGCAATGCTGTATAGAATTGAATAAAATACAAATAATCATCCACATATCAGTTATGTATCTAATATAACTACTACTAAGAATTTAAATAAAAATTAATTTAAAATTTTAATATTACTGTTACAAACAAAGTTTGTCAATACGCTCTGATTTTAAACCAAGTTTGTAGTGTGCAGGCTGTGCAGCTGGATTGTAACCTGATATGGCTGGGTTGAGACTTGAGAACTCACAGCTATATTTACACACACACAAACAATTAGAGGACAATATTTAACACATTTAAAGACCTATAATTATAGATTCGTGAAAGGACTCCACTTCTAAACCAAAACCCAGATAGTGGATGTGCGAAATAACAGGTGGGTTGAAACGTTCGTAAGCTAACACATAGATGGCGCTACTAGTATTAAATCCATATGATTTTTAGTTAGCCCTAACCTTCAAAAGTTACGTGTATAAATTTTACAGCTGTTGCACTATTTGTATGTGAGTTATAGCATTTTTAGTGTTCATCACGTGGAGTCCACTCGGCTGATTGTCGATTGGACTCCGGTGTGAAATGATGAATCCATTGTCACATATCGACGCCAAAATTCGGGTTTATTATGATTGAACAGCTCCAAGCACTGCTTAGAATCATCAATTCGTTATTGTTTTGGGTCGATTGTGCACTCGACCACCCACTTTGAACAGAGCTTTCGCATATCCAAATATTCATTCACGGTATGTCCAACACGTTCATTTGATATCTTTAGGGTCTCAGCTATCTCAATCAACTTTACTTTACGGTTATCAGAAACTATTTTGTGGACTTTTTTGATGTTTTCGTTGATAACAGCCTCTTTGGGGCGTCCACTGCGTGCATCATCCTCGGTGCTCATTTCGCCTCCTTTAAATTTAGCAAACCACCACACACAAGCAAATTTAACGCTGTTGATTTTCCTAGTGCAAAGTCCGAATAATGTTTATCAAGCCATGCCTTGGCTTCAATAGTATTTTTTTTCGCCAAAAAGCAATGCTTTATTAATACACGAAATTCCTTTTTACCCATTTTTCCAAACTAACAAAAGTTGCTTCACTAAAAATGCTACAACTCACATACTAATAGTGCAACAGCTGTCAAATTTATACACGTGTCTTTTGAAGGTTAAGGCTAACTAAAAGTCATATGGATTTAATACTAGTAGCTCTATGTGTCAGTCTATGAAAGTTTCAGCCCACCTTTTATACTTCCTCTCCGGGTAGGAGTCTATAGGCCAAATAACACACAGGGTTACGCTAAATATATTTCCTCTCGGGGTGACAGACTATAAACTAATCGTTTCTCAGCTGGAGCACCGATTGCACCGTACTTCCTCTAGAGTGACAGTTTTCGAGACGTCATAGGGGGCGCTCTTGCCAGTGCTTAAGAGGAAGCAGGGTTACAAGTTTTTAATAGACGAACATCTTAAATTAATTACTAAATTTTAAACTGATTTATAAGTTTTTGGTAACTAACAAAAACCCCTAAATCGAGATTTTTGTTACTACATAAATCACAAACAGAAACATTTTTATTAAAAGTATACACGAATACTGATTAGTCAGTATTTTTTATTTTTATATTCTATAGTTTATTGTTTTAAGGGAGAGAAGTTCTGTATAGATCTTTTTTCATATGATTAGAATTACACTCATGTCCATAAATTAAGGATAATGAAGTTCAGACAAAGAAAGAGACAGAAGCAAAACAAATTTGACTTATTTGTGAATTCTATTTATTAAACAAAAGGTAAAGAGCAAAAACGATGCTGTATGTTTGACATAATTAATAAAAATTGCGAATTTTACTCCCTGGAGCAAATTTCAAAAAGGAACCTATTTACAAAAAACAGTATAACGTGGTTAATACGGATATGTCTCCCGGACGATGCAATACAGGCCTTACAACGCCTAGGCATGCTGAGTATCAAATTATCAATCTGATCTTGAACGCCGCAGGCGTGCCACTGGCCTTCCCGAGTTAACGAGATTTCAGTGTATCAATCTGATCTTGGGGAATATTACACCACTCATCAAGCAATGCCCTCCGAAATTCCGGTTGACAGGTGGGAGGGGGTTGATGGGCTGCAAGCATATCCCACACATGCTCCATTGGATTCAAGTCCGGTGAGTATGCTGGCCAATCCATACGGGTGATATCCTCCAATTGAAGGCATACGTCTACATTCCTTATATACACTCTCTTATATACACTCTTACACTCTCGTCATTGTGACGTACTATCCGCGCCATCTGGTGGTTTCCTGTAGTTTGCATATTCATCTTTAAGATGTGTGTGATAAATCTACAGGTGAAATTTTTATTTTAGAGTTCAATTTCTGTGTGATTCTGAATTATCCTTAATTTATGGACATGAGTGTAATAATTAATTTTATTTTATTTACTTCATATAGAATATCATGAACTCATTTTTCACATTCAACAATGTTTTTTATATACTAATTTTAGTTTTTGATGACTCAAGATTTTTACCTTGTTGATAAATCAATCAGATCTGCCTTATAGATGCATTCATCAGATTGGCATTAAAATAATGTCTTAAATATTTCCATGTTATAAACGGCAAACGTTTTTTATTTTCAATCTTTAATTTATAAACAGCTTAAACAGAAGTCATTTTATTCAACATTATACAAAAAGTAATGATCATTGCTAAAAAGCAAAAGAATAAAAAACTTTCATTGGCTTTTTTCATTATTGGAAATATAAATTTGTAAATAATTAGTTGTATCTAATAACTCATTAGCTTTAATTCTATAACTTTTGACATGTTTGAATAATACATTTTATTACATTGAAACTATTATATATATATATATATATACAATATATATATATATAAACCAAACTTACTGCATACAAATATAATCTCATTATAAAAATAATAAGAGTGTTTAAAGATAATAAAGTAAATTCGATTTAATTAACTTATTTTTCTGATTTTTCCTCTAACTTTGAGAAAATACCTCATAGATACGATATCGCCATGTATCCTTTGGTCACACTTCCAACAGGAAGAAGATTCGAGTCTCTAACCCATTCTCCAAGATGTCCTTCATATTATTATCCACTCTTCCATAATCCAGCCGAAGAAAATTTAATTGAAATCTGAACCATTAAAATAATGGATCGCGTTCCCCTGCGAGACACGGAGGACCACCCTAATTTCTCCCCTAGAACTTGTGGCACATGTAATGGACGCCGTTATAAATCACGCCCACTCACAAAAACCCAGAGGGAAAGGTTAGGGTTCCGAGCACCGTCATAAATTACTCATCTTAATTCGCCCTCTAAAACCAAAATCTTTACTTTGATAAATGACGGCGCGACATTCGCTTATGGAGTTCGGTGCCAGATTTATGCTGGGATAATGCGCACTGAATTTTAAAACAGGGGGAGACATCAAGAAGATTAATTATTCTGCCCTTCTTTATTTCACTGTTTAAGGATCCCTGTTATGGTAGAGCGGAGATTAAAATGAAGCAATGAAATAAATCTATGAAATAGTTAAAATTTTCTAGGAAACCTTGATCTTTGTGATTTAAATCAGAGACTAGTAACATTCGGATTTTTGAGTACATATATATATTTTGAAATAAAATTAAAAATGATATATTTTCATTTCCAAACTTTGAGAGATATTATTTATAAAGTATAGAACTGCACCTAGATATACCAAGTCTCATAGCAATAGCTGGAATTGGAATGATTTCACTGTGTAATCATGTACACAGAAAGTACCAGAAAAAAAGATAATACGTTAAATGAATATGTAGTTTATTTTCCACTGTACGTTAACAAAAGCAACACGGTAAACAGTAACAGAAGGGATTTACAGATGCATGTGGTTTGCATGCAAATCTTCCGTTCTCTGCATCCCAATATCCGGAATAGATTGAATCTCAAACTCGATAACTGCGTCTCATACCAATCCAAGTATTTCGTTCAAGCGATTCACCGAGCTACTTCTGAAACGAACAGCTATCATATAGCCACTTGTGCAGACGTACAAAGAAATTACATTTAATTCTTGAAACACTGTACGTTTTATTACGAGTTAAAGCAAGTCAAGTTACGAGTACAAATACTTTAAGGATCACTCTTTGAATTACTTATTCATTTAAGTGGGATCGATCATGCTTCTACCACTGCGGCATTATGAGAAATGAAGAATCTTTACTAGAATATTTGGAACTCCCGTGATCATGGAACGCCATCTACGGCGTCTGGAAAGTATTTACTTACAAACATTACTACGTAGTTTGACACCATCAATGTGTATCCAATCAATCCTAGAAATTCGCAAATCTTTTTTCTTATACTATTTCCGTTCTCTAGTTCTGTTTCCGATCTCTTGATCATTAGTCGACGAGCTGCCCAATACAGTAAAAAAAATCACAAATGGCATTGACAGTAACACAAAAAGGCCTACAGTTAAGAGTAGTAGGGCATATGATGAGGTGCTCTCCAATCATGGGCAAGCCATAGCCGCAAACCAGGCAGATATCTGTATTAATCAGTGCTATTATATACATGTAACTCTGTAAATAGTCATGGCCCGTCACATCTAAAGCAGGCTACGTCAACCGCTCTAGGCAAGGAACTGGAAAATCTTGTTGACTTATTCAATAGGGAATTCCACTTTTTCTCACAAGCCGTTTCTTTACACAGATAGAAACAGTTGGATTTAATAGGGGAAAATATATATCACCTTATATGACGCAAAGGCAACGTAGGATCGGGTAGTATCATTTGTGATCCATTCTTGGCCAACATATCAGCCTGCTCATTTCCATACATCCCGCAATGGCTTGGAATCCACTGCAGAGCAAAGAATTTTCCGGCTTTCAACTGCCTATTTATTTTTACGATGCAGTTTCTAAAAATCTCACATTCACATTGATTGGGAGTTGTCAAGGTCTTAATTGCGAATTGTAAATCTGGTGCTGAAAACATTTTGTACTGATGATATGCGTTTGTTGTATAACTCTCCTAAATCTCAAATTTGTTTCCATGCATTCAACAAATAAATACCATTATTAGCAAATATTAACTAAGATAACAGTTTTAAACAGCTTTTCTACAGTGTTTCAGGATTTATAGAAGGGGCACCCAAGCTTTTATTAAAAATTATTTTAATGCCAATGCTTTTTATCGTTCTGTAATGACACAGCTTACTTTAAAATGTATTTCTTGTATGTACATACAAAAAAGGCTTATTAATCTTATAGCTGGTTTTTAAACTGACGTAGAAGAATCACAAAAAAAATGCTAGTCTAATTTTATCCTTTCACGGCTCACTAACTGACAGCGGATTCCAATATGAGAACCCCTGTGTTATATTAGTAAAATAAAATTTTCTAAACAAGTAGTCTCTCAAATTACTTGTAAATTATTATGAGGAATATTTTTTCTTTTACCACCACAAAAGTTTGTCAAATTCTCATGTAAACAAAAATATACTTTTCAAACCATGCACTCCTTTTATGAGGCGGATCGTTTTATATCCTACATTAATTTTTTTAACAGTGGGTAATTTTTAGTCCAAACTTTAAACTACGTGATCTATTCGTGGGTTATTGAAGGACCACGGCTTCCAATTTAAGAACTACTGCATTATAATATTACATTAAATTTTCTAAAAAGGTAATATGTCTCTCAAATAATTTATACATTATTATGAGGAATAGTTTTTCATTTTCTGTTCATTACTTCAAAAGTTTGTCAATTTCTGACGTAACAAAAATGCTCAGAAAATACATTCATTTTATGAGGCAGATAGCTTAACAACCTACATGATATTTTTAACAGTGGGTAATTTTTAAAACTGCTACAGCAATTACAAGCAATTTCTTAAAAATTAAATACTTCAAAAATGCCTTTGTTAAAGAAATTGACAACTTGAAACCATCTTTTAAGGATTGTTTTTCTTTCTTCACAATTCAATCTTTTTCAGTCAGAATTATTTTAATTTTTAAAAAATATGCACACATTGTCAGAGTCTCTGGAAAAAATCAATCAATAATTTTCTCCCAAATCAAATTTTTTTGAAGCATTAAACATGTTCAAAATGTGTTTATTTTATAATCTACTATTATCGATGACATTTCGCCAAAACTTTATAATATTTTTCTTATTATATATTATATATTTTTTCCCTCTCGAATTTTTGCAAACTTTTTTTAATTTGCGAGTAGATTTTCATTTCTCCCAAATGGCACTCCTACCAACGTCAGGCCTACGTAGGTGGATGGTCGTTACACGTCCAATGTGACGGGAACGGGGGATCGTTAAAAGAGATCCTCGTAAAACTAGGACCCGTACCGAGTTGAAAAATTAATTCGTACAGGAACCGTGAGTTCAAGATTTTATTTTCTTTTTTTATTGACCGTTACGAGGAAGAAAAAAATCCACGGATTCTTTTTTCGAAAACGCTTTTGGTAGGTCAGAAGGTTTAGGAGTTTTATTTTATCTTCTGTTATGAGTAAGAAAAAATATGTGGTCAAGAAAATATTACTTTTTTTTATGTACTCTAGTAAATATATGAATCTAGAAAAGTTCAGTTCGGTTTTTAAGATTCTTTTTTTATGGTAGAACACTTGATGCTGAGATTTGTAGTTATCTACAACTCAGATAATTTATTGAACGAAATAATTACAATTTTTAGTACATGGATTATTTTAACTAACTATTAATATAATAAGCAATTTCTAGTTATAAATAGAATTTTTTGTGCAACGATTTTAATAAACAACAGATTTAAATTAGTTATTAAAATTAATATCTTAAGTATCGCAACTAGTATATATCTTAAAAACCCCACATACAATATCTAGAAAAAGCAGTTATTGATCTGATTAATAAAAATGTTAAACATTTCTATAATTTATAAAAATATATTACTTTGCTGGAAACAATATTGAACTATATTATTTGCTGGAATAATATTTTTAAACTTTTGTGTTAATTTTTAAGACATATTAAATTTAATGAGTGGTTTTTGAAGGTTTTTACTGCTTTCTGTCAAGTGCAACATCGCTAGCCACTTGGGCATAAGGTCGCTGATGGAGTAGAGGCTCTATTACCTACTTACTAAACAGTCAGCGTTCCATCCAGTTCTAAACAAGAAATTTTTTTTTTTTTTTTTTTTTTTTTTTTGAATTTTTAAATAAGTTTAACAATTAACAAATATTCAAAATTAAATCATATTAAAATTCTGTTTTATTTTTAAATAATTAAATAATTTCAAATACATGTTAATGGGCTTAAATTAAAACTTTCATTACTATTAGCATTAAAATGTCATTATAAGTTTTGAGTCATCATTGTATATGAATAAGTACAAAATATTAATTGTAACTTTACAAAATTTTCTTCTAAATTTTATACAATTTCTTGCAAAATATATTCTAGTTCAGACTTATGATGTCTAATTTTGTAGGCAAGTAAAAGATCTGATAAGCCGAATACAAAATTGAGCTTATCTGATGGATCATAATAGAGAAATCATTTCCCTTGAATACTATATAAAAATATCATAAAAAGTTTAATGGAACAATGTTGGATTTATGATAATTTTTAATGCCATTCTAATTAATGCATCTAAATTAAATATTAACGAAATCTGATTGATAAATCTATAACAGAAAATTTTACTTTGAGGGAAAACTCACTAACATCGACAATTTCTGAAAACATAATCAGCTTTGTCTCATTTCCTAATGAAAAAAAAAATGTTTGAATGTTAATGAAGTATGTTTTCCTAAGTCCACAATGTCTTTAAAAAAATGTTGTTCATAAAAACCATCATGTCCAAGAAGTCAAAATATTTCTTTTTATCTGGAATGTTTTTATGATAGTTTTATTTTTGTTCCTGTATGCAAACTATAATTAATAAATAAAGATTTTAAAAATTTATGAATAAATAGAGTGCTACAGAATTATTTTCATAATAACAGTTAAGTTTAAATTAACAACTATTTAGCTGTTTTAAAACAAATATTTATTTCCATGAGCTCCAGCCGTTATTTTATCAATAAAATGTTATTCCTAGTTTAATTTAAAATATGTGTAATCCTGTTAATAAACTCACATGTAATTGATACCCTGAAATGAGAGGATGTTTCTTCGAAAGTCCTTATTCATCACCCCAATAAAACTTTGCACACTTTGCTATCAACTAGAATGATATTGGACTATCAAAAGAAGTGTTTACAAAGTAAAATTAATAAGACTGGCAGTTTCCCGTATCACGTGTAAATAGCATAAGTGATGTGCCCATTAATTTAATAGAAATACACCTATATTATTTTCTAATTAATTTCGTGATTCTTTCTTAAAAAAATCACAACATTTTAAAGATGATATTAAATAATTTCATTGTATTAGCATATTACATTGTAAATAAACTTTATATTGCTGTATTTTATTGTAAATAATCCTCCCTCACCAGGTAATATGATACGTTCGGTCTATAAATATCAATTACCAAAAAAATTTAAATTAAAATATATATATATACATGTCCATAAATTAAGGATAATGAAGTTCAGGCAAAGAAAGAGAAAGAAGCAAAACAAATTGGGGAATATTACACCACTCATCAAGCAATGCCCTCCGAAGTTCCGGTTGACAGGTGGGAAGGGGTTGACGGGCTGCAATTCGTCGGCCAAGCATATAACACACATGCTCTATTGGATTCAAATCCGGTGAGTATGCTGGCCAATCCATACGGGTGATATACTCCAATTGAAGGCATTCGTCTACAATGTTTGCACGGTGAGGAGGGGCGTTGTCATCCATAAACAGAAATACAGCACCTATGGCGCCCCGAAACAAACGTACATGTTGTTCCAGAATGACATCCCGATAGATGTGGCCTGTCATCGTTACACTCTGAACATGCAGGTCAGTTCTGGAAACAAGAATAATTCCTCCCCAAACGAGCCATCCTGCATCACCGTAACGGTGTCGTTCAATGGTGTTCTCTTGGTGATAACGGGTACCTGGCGCTCTCCATATGAAAGTCCGGCGAGAATCAGACTGCAAACTAAACCTGGACTCGTCGGAAAACATCACACAAGACCATTGTTGCGGTGTCCACAATGAATGCTCTCTACTCCAGGTTAATCGCTAGCGACAGTGAGTTGCGGTAAATGGAACACATCTGACAGGACTACGAGCATATAGACCAATGTGCCCTAAGCGTCTGTACACGGTGTGCCTTGAAATTATGGTACCGTTAGCTGAAGAGAGCTGACGAGACAGGTCTGATGATGTGCTCCGTCTGTTTGTTTTGGCAGTAACTGCTAAATACCGGTCATCATTGTAACTCGGGGGCGACCTGTGCTGTAGTATCTACTCACATTACCATCATTTTGGAATCGTTGCCAAAACCTAGAGATGACACTCTGGGCGATTCCAAGTTCCTCGGATACTTCCAGCTGGGTACGTCCACATTCCAGTCGTCCGATAATTCTACCACGTAAAAAATCATCCAAATGCTTCCTTTTTGCCATAACTAGGCACTTATTGCACTGAAAGGCTTTTAAAGCGCTTGTGAACAATTTTACTTCTTTGCCACCATTCCTTATATACCCCTCTCTTACACTCTCGTCATTGTGACGTACTATCCGCGCCATCTGGTGGTTTCCTGTACTTTGCATATTCTTCTTTAAGATGTGTGATAATTCTATAGGTGAAATTTTTATTTTAGAGTTCAATTTCTGTGTGATTCTGAATTATTCTTAATTTATGGACATGAGTATATATATATATAAAATAAGAACTATATATATATATATATATATATAATAACAACTAATGATTTAAAACTATTGAATTATTATAGGTAATTATGTACACATTTATATTTGCAATGATGAAAAATTTTTATTTTCTTTTGCGTTTTCTGAATGATGCTTTTTTTATATATATAATGTAGAATAAAATTATCTCTGTTTAAGTTTTTATGAATTGAAGATTAATAAAAAAATTAATTTGCAATCATTTTTTTTTTTTTGCGTATCTATGTCGTTGATTGTACAAAATATTAAATTGAAGTTTACAGTATCAAAATATTTATGACAATTTTTAATTCCATTATAATTAATGCATCTAAAAGGCATAATATTGCAATCTGATTGATTCGTCTATAAGGGAAAATTTTGCTTTGATGGAAAAATCAACTCAAGAGCTAAAATTAGTATTAAAATAAATACGTTGTTGAAAACGAAAACGCATTTTTCTTACATCAAGTGATTAAAATAAAATTAATTATTACAACACGATTTCGTTATGAATTTTGTCTAATAATGACCAATAAAACATATTCGCTTTTTAAACACAATAATGTAACCCCATATTTGCTGAACCTTTTCTCATAATTATTCCATATCTAAAAGATTCACAATTTATAAAACAATCTCACTTTGCACCTAAAATATCTTAAAAGATAACAACGAACTATTAAAAAATAATAAATAACTTTTTTATTCGACATATTTCATGTAATTAAAATGCTGGGTCTATTAGTCAACCTTAAAAAATTATTTTCTTAATTTTTGTTTACTTATTTTTTTAAGTGATGAGTAAAGAAAAAGGATCTCAAGAGCTTCTGCTTTTTATGGCTTAAGATTTAAAATGCTGATTCTAAATTAGAATAAATTCATTTTTATTTTTCGTTTGATGAAAATCCCCATTCCAAATTAGCAGCTTACTTTTAATTAAGAACTAGAACCAGCGCAGATGGCACCGAATTTCAAATTTAATTTGAGGAGATAAGAGTTTTTTTTTTTTTTTAATTACTGTATTTTTCCTCCAATTCCATGTATTTGCGAAAGCCTATTAAGAAGAGGAGTTAAATTAGATTTAAATAAATTCATTAGCAAAAAAGGTATTAAATACTTTTAGAAAATTAGCATTTTTGGAATGTAGCTATTTTTTCTTTGTACCACTTAAAAATCAAATTTATGTAAGTATATTTATTAATATTTTCAGAGTGGAAAAAAGGGGTATTATGTGAAAAAACTGAGGATTATAAAATGAAGAAAAGGTATATTTGTTTAATAATTATATTTTTAAAGGAAGAAAGTTACTGATTTATTATTTATTGGAAACAGAAATTATTTTTTTCTTTTTAGATAGGTATTTTTGTGTGGAAAGCTTTACAATCCTCAGTTGATGTGCATTTTTAATGAAATGAATTCACATTTCTGTTTGCAAAATCTTAAGTAACATTTCTGTTATAATTATTTTCTTTTTTTAAAACTTGAAGGATTAAGCCTTTGCATACCTAATCCTTGTAATTAGAAGGTTTAGAATTTAGAATTTTTCAGATATCCATATCAGCAAGGTTTGGAAAAAATATGTATTTGAAACTGCTTATGTTTCTACGAAATCCTAATTTTTATTCCAAACGTTTTAAATTTTGTACTTCGAAACTTTTTTCAACTATAATAAGTTTCAAATCAACCTTTTTTAAGTTTATTTATAGTTTTTATAAAAGATAAGTTTTTATAAAGTTTTTATATAGTTTTTAGAATGGAATAAATAATATGTATTAATTCTTTGGAATAAAATATCTATATTGATAGTTTTAAATGTTAATTTAAAAGTTTTAAGATATGTAATCATTATACTTGTTGCGTGTTTAAATCTTTTAAATATAACATTGAACCAAATCTTTGAATAACTTTTTTCATTTGCAAATCTACATATTTTTTTAAGGAACATAACTTTTACATTTTTAAAATAATAATGCATTAATAAATTATAACAACACTAAAAAAAAAATTGGAATACTAAAAAACAAGAGGTAAAAACGATATCAGTTTTTTTAATTGCGTGTATACGGTATACACACATATAGTATAGAGGTAAGGCTATGTATACAATTTAAATTATCAATAAAAACTACAAGCAATTGATATGAATAAATTTGGTTTGATTCATTCACCAACGGGAGAGTTTAAACAAAGTTATTGAAAAGTAATCGTAATTGTATAAAAATATCTTCCATACGTTCTTCCATCAACAATTTAATACAGCTATTAAAAATACTCTCAAAAAATAATCGTCTCTTATCAGACACATATTTAGGACAGTAATTTTAAAATATTCATTCACAGCATACTACTGTACCCAAAAAGTAAGATCAATTATTTTTTTTTCAAAAACTCTTTATTTATTCTTCCATATTTATTTCATCGCCTTCAAAGTAATCCCCTCCGGACACAATGCACTTATATCAAAGTTTTTTCCAATCCTCAATGCATGCTAAAAAGTCATCGGTAGGGATGGCCTTCAAAGCGCGCGCCAATTTACATTAAATCTCTTCAATCGACTCAAAACGGTGTCCCCGGAGTGGACTTTCGAGTTTAGGGAATAACTAGAAGTCGCACGATGTGAATATGGTGGTTGTGGAACAATATGGGTGTCATTTTTGAAGAAACAGTCACGAAGAATCAATGCAATATGAGCTGGCGCATTCAGTGTTTTCGGTACCAATCATGTGGCATGTGAGGCCCAAAATGGAATTGGCCAATCCTTTAGAAATTCCAACATCATCAGAAAGGTCTCTAATTGTAAATCGACGGTTTTCAAGCACCAAATCTTTAAATTTTTGGACGTAATCTTCGTCGATTGAAGTTGATGGTCTACCAGGGGGCTCTTCGTCTTCAACGCGTTCTCTGCCTTCTTTGAACTGTTTATACTACTTCTAAACATTTCTTTCCGATACATCAATGCTCACCGATTGCATTCTGCAACTTTTATACGTTTTCGCAAACAAAATTGAATGCAAATACTTTGCTCAATTAATTCGGACATTTCAAAAATCGCCGGAATCAGTTTTAGCGTTTCGCAAAGCCAAGAGTAACACAAACACTCATATTTCATCATATTTACACAGATGTCAAGGAGAGTGCCAGCAACCTAAAAAAGAAGAAAAAATTGAAATTCCATACGACTCGGGAATTTAAAATTTAAAATTGATGTTACTTTTTGGACATAGTAAAATTAACAATTAGTTAAAATAATCCATGTACTAAAAATTTGTAATTATTTTTTCCAATAATTTGCCTGAATTGTTGTTAACTACATATCTCAGTATCAAGTGCTCTAACATAAAAAATATCCTTAAAAGTCGGAGTGAACTTTTCTAGATTCATATATTTACTCGGGTACATAAAAAAAGTAATATTTTCTTGACCACATATTTTTTCTTACTCATAACAGAAGATAAAATAAAACTCCCAAACCTTCTGACCTACCAAAAGAGTTCTCGAAAAAGAATCCATGGATATTTTTCTTCGTCGTAACGGTTAATAAAAAAAGAAATAAAATCTTCAACTCATGGTTCCGTGAACGAATTAATTTTTCAACTCGGTACGGGTCCTAGTTTTACGAGTATCTCTTTTAACGACCCTCCGTACCCGTCACATTGGACGTGTAACACGCCATCCACCTACGAAGTCTTTGCGTTGGTTGGAGTGCCATTTGGGAGAAATAAAAATCTATTGGCAAATTAAAAAAATTTTGCAAAAACCCGAGAGGAAAAAAATATATAATATATAACGATAAAGAAATTATAAAATTCTGACGAAATGTCATCGATAATAGAGAGTTTTTGCATACCGTACGTTAGTTACCGTAGGACGTCCGTTAGCTTTTTCTCCCTAGCGCGCATGCTCAGTTTCCTATGAGCATGCGCGCTAGGGAGAAAACGCTAACGGACGTCCTACGGTAACTAACGTACGGTATGCAAAAGCACTCTATTATTCGATAATAAAATAAAAATATTTTTAACATGCTTCATGCTTCAAAAAAAAATTGATTTGGGAGAAAATTAGTGATTGATTTTTTTGACAACATGTGCACATTTTTTTGAAAATTAAAAATACTGAAAAAGTTTGAATTGCGAAAAAAAATCTTTTAACGCTGGTTTGGCATAAGTGCATTGTGTCCATAGGGGATTACATTGAAGGCGATGAAATAAATTTGAAAGAATAAAGAGTTTTTGAAACAAATAATAATTGGCCTTACTTTTTGGGCACAGTAGTAAATAAATACTTTCCATTTGCCGTAAATGTGCTTCGCACGATCATGGAAGTACCGAGTGTTCTATGATCTGATGAAATATATAGTGTTTCAGGAACAAAATTTACCGTCTCGAGTATCTTTGTATTTTTGCACCACTGGTTATCTGATATAAGTTTAGTGCCTAACAGACTCATGCGACTTGAACGAAAGTTATGGATTGTTATAGAAGGCAGTTACAGAAACAAAGCTTTAATCTATGCTTGAATTCGCTGCAGCGACTGGAAGATTTTGCATGAAAGCGAGATGCCTAAATAGTTCACTTCTGTTACTGTTTACCTTGTTACCTTTATTAATGTTCATTGATTAATAAACTACATATTCACTTAACGTAGTGTCATTTAATTTTTAGTACTTTCTGTATACATTTTCGCACAGTGATAGCATTCCAATCTTAGGAATTGCTATGAAACTTTAAGTCATCTAGATACTTACCCTTCTTAAAAGTTTTTTAATCTTGATGCCGAGAAATCCTGTATATAACTAATATCTCTCAACGTTTTTAAATAATACTATGATCATTCTATTTCAATTTTTTATTTTATTTCAGAATATATGTATGTATCCAAAAAGCTGAGTGATTCTAGCTTCTAATTTAAATCACAAAGATCAAGGCTTCCTAGAAAATCTCAACTATTTCGCAGATTTATTTCATTGCTTCCTTTAAATCTCAGTTCTACCATAATAAGGATCCTTAAACAGTGAAATAAATGAGGGCGGAATAATTAATCTTCTTGATCCCCCCTGTTCTAAAATTAAGTGCGCATTATCCCAGCATAAATCTGGCCCCGAGCTCCTTAAGTGAATGCCGCGCCATCATTTATCAAAGTAAACATGTTGGTTTTAGAGGGCGAATTAAGATGAGTAATTTATGACGGCACGCGGAACTCTGACCTCTCCCTCTGGGTTTTTGTGAGTGGGTGTGATTTATAACGGCGTCCATTACATGTGTCACATGTTCTGGGGGAGAAGTTAGAGTGGCCCTCCGTGTCTTACAGGGGAACGCGATCCATTATTTTAATGGTTCAGATTTTAATTAAATTTTTGTCTTCTGGATTATGGAAGAGTGAATAATAAGAAGAAGAACATCTTGAAGAATGGGTTGGAGACTCGAATCTTCCTTAAGTTGAAAGTGTGATCAAAGGATATATGATGATATTGTATCGACGTGAATTTCTTTTTATGAGAGAATACAATTTTAAAAGAAGAAGTTTATGTTGGTGTTTTGATTTATAAAGTGCAGAAGTTTTCAAACTAATAAGGGAACGCCTTAAAATAACAGTTAATAAATAAAAAGCTGTGACATTTTTTCAGTCTGATAAAAAAATGGCGAATTAATATGAGTAATTTATTATGGTATTCAGAAGGTTGTTAATTCAAGCATTTATTTTACATACAATATATTTAATAGCCGTAAATTATAAAAACTAGTAATCATTCATCTGTTTATTTTATTGAAATAATTTATATTTGTTAACAATTAAGCTTTGTAGTTTTGCTGTGCATTTTTTTTAACATCATAGTATAGTGAGCTTAACATTGATTTTAGCTTGCAGATTATAGTTTGTTACATATTTGTCTGTTTAATAGAAGCCTTTTTATACACTTTATATACATACTTACAAGCTCGTGTATGAACGTTCATTGTATATTTCGAATTATTTATGTATATATCATTTATGTATCAGTTCTGTGAAACAGCACTGCAGTTTTTATAAGTACGAAACAAAATAAACTTTTTAAATACATGGTAAAACTCTACTGAAAATCATCATGTTATAAATATTGTAATATATTGCAATCAATATCAATGTATATATATATATATACTTAGAAAAGCCCGACTAAGAAACATAGCAATCAATGACAAGCGTTTTACTTAAATTATAAGAATGACTATTCTATATTTGGGTTTCTAAGAGCAGTCCCTGTTATGACCTTACAAAAACTCAAACCTTAGACTTCCTACATGTTAGAAGTGCACTTTGGCACTATAGCGCAAGAAGGGCTATTTTTATATCTTTCTCACGAATTTTAATAATTGAGATGATAAATTCTACCTTGTGCTAATTGCAGTTAAATGTAATGAGATTCATAGAATATTAATATATGAATTTTAATTAATTATTTTTTAAACTAAAAGTTTTTTAAGTTTTCAAAAGTCTGTTCCTTTTTAAAAAAATTACAAAAATAACAATGAATTATTTCCAATCATGTGACTTCAGCGATTTGCTTTTCTCGAAGTTAAAAGATAAAAAATCAGAAAATTAAGTTAATTAAACAGTATTTCCTTTATCATTTCTTATCAGACTGAAAGCTTCTTATTTTTATAATGAAAATATATTTGTATGCCGTAAGTCTGGTTTATAAATGTCAATTATCAAAAAAATTAAAATTAAAGTGTATATATATATATATATATATATAATATTTTCAACCTAAAAATGTGTTCCTCAAACAGGTTAAAAATGATATTAAAAATGCTGAATTATTTTATATAACTAATCATTTACAAATTTATATTTACAATAAGGATTAAAATCATTGAAAATGATATTTTATTTTGCTTTTTCCATATGATGCTTATTTTTGTTTGTTTATTGTTGAATAAAATTATCTCTGTTTAAGCTTTTATGAATTGAAGATTCAAAAATAAAAGGTTTGCAATATATTTTTTTTTTTAATATCAATGTCTTTGATTGTACAAAATACTAAAAGTTTAAAGTATGAAGTCAATAAATTTATAGTATGAAAATATTTAAGACAATTTTAATGCGACATATTAAATTATGTGTCTAAAAGGTATATTAATTCAATTTGTTTTATTCATAGTTCGATTTGTCATTTGATTTGTTTTTCAATAAGGGAAAAATTTTGCTTTGAGAGAGCACTCAACACAAGAGTTAAATTCAATATATAAAAAAAGTTGTTGTTTTGAAAATGCGATTACCATTATTTCTTCATACATCAAAAATGATTAAAATAAAATAAATTATTACAACACCATATCGTTATGCATTTTGCCTATTAATAAAAAATAAAACATATTCGTTTAATAATCTAATCCCGTATCAATGTTTTACTCGCTAAACATTTTCTCATAACTTTTCAATAGACCAAAGATTTATAATTTTTCAAATAATGTAACTTTGCATTTAATATATCTAACAAAATGACAACGAAGTATTCAAAAATAATAAATAGCTTTTTTTATACGACATATTTTATCTAATTAAGATGTTCGGTCTATTAGTCAACCTTAAAAGATTATTTTCCTAATTTTTAATTTTTTTTTTTTTTTTATGTGATAAGTAAAGAAAAAGGATCTCAAGTGCTTTTGCTTTTTATGGCTTAAGATTTGAAATGTTGATTCTAAATTAGAATCCATTCATTTTTTTCGTTTTTTGAAAATCCTTTTCCAAATTAGCAGCTTACAATTAATTAAGAACTAGAAATATCGCAGATGGTACCGAATTTCAAATCGAATTGGAGAGATAAGAGCTTTTTAAAATGACTGCACTTTTCCTCTAATACCATATATTAGCAAAAGCCTATTAAAAAGAGCAGTTAAATTAGATTTAAATAAATTCATTAGCAAAAAAATGTATTAAATACTTTTAGAAAATTAGCATTTCTGGAATATATTTGTTTTTTTCTTTGTACAATTTAAAAATCACATTTTTATACGTAGATTTATTAATATTTAAACAGTGGGAAGAAAGGGTATTATTTGAAAAAACTGAGGATTATAAAATGATGGAAAGAGTAATTTGTATAATAATTATAATTTTAATATTTCAAAAGAAAGGAAAGTTATTAAGAATTATAATTTATGTATTGGAGACAGAAATTAATTTTTTTTTCTTACTGTTATTTTATGTGGAATGCTTTATAATGCTCATTTGAATTGCATTTTTAATGAAATGGATTCACATTTCTGTTTGTGAAATCTTACATAACATTTGTGTAATAATTATTTTCTTTTTTAAAATTTGAATAATTGTGCCTTTGCATACATAATCCTTACAATTAGAATGTTTAAAATTAGAATTTTTGCGATATCTATAGGAGCAACTTTTAGAAAAAAATTAATTGAAATTGCGTATATTTATGCGAAATCCTAATTTATATTTCAAAATTTATAAATTTTGTACTTCGAAATTTTTCACAACTCAGATATGTTTCAAATCAACCTTTTTTAAGTTTATTTTGTGTTTTATGTATAAAATTTCGTCATTCATTTAATAAAAAATTGACATGCATGAATTATCAAAAGATCTAAAAGAATATAATCATTTGTGATTTAGAATAGAATAAATAATATGTCTTAATTCTTTGGAATACAATATCTATATTGACAGTTTTAAATGTTAATTTAAAAGTTTTAAGATATTTAATCTTTATACTTGTTGCGTGTTTAAATCTTTTAAATATAACATTAAACAAAATATTTGAATAACTTTTTTCATTTGCAATTCGACATATTTTTTTACAGAACACAATTTTTACATTTTTTAAAATTCCCTTGCATAAAAACGAATTACTTTTACTATCAAATATTCGATGTTTCAAAAGTCTTTTTAGCATTAATAAATTTTAACAATGAACAATAAAAAACAATTGGAATAATAAAAAAAAAATTAAAAAATTATATAAGTTTTTTTCATTGTGTGTATACCATACACACAAATATAATATAGACTTAAGGGTGTGTATACAATGTAAATTATCAATAAAAACTGCAAGCAATTGATATGAATAAGTTTGGTTTGATTCATTTACCAATCAACATTTGACGTGTTTGAGGCCCAAAACATCTTTTAAGAGGGAATTAACCGATCCTTTTTGAAATTCCAACATCCTCAGCAATTTCTCTAATTGTAAATCGACGGTTTGCAAGCATCAAATCTTTATTTTTTTTGGACGTGACCTTCGTCTGTTAAGGTTCATGGCCGATTAGAGGGCTCTTCGTCTTCAACGTGCTCTCTGCCTTCTTTGAACTGTTTATACCACTTGTAAACATTTCTTTTCGATATATGAATGCTCACAGAATGCGTTCTGCAACATTCTATACCTTTCCTCAAACAAAATTGAATGCAAGTTCTTTGCTCAATTAATTGAGACTTTTCAAAAATCGCCGGAATCACTTTTAACGTCTCATAAAGCCAACGAAAGAGACTCATTAGTCTTACAAGCACTAATGAATATTTTAACGTCCAATTTCACACAGATGTTAACGACAGTGCCAGCAACCTAAAAAAATGAAATTCCATATGCCCTAGGAATTTTACATTTAAAATTGGTCTTACGTTTTGGACACAGTAGTATTAACAGTTAGTTAAAATAATCCATGCACTAAAAATTTGTAATTATTTTTTCCAAAAAATTATCTGAACTCTTGATAACTACGGATCTCAGAATCAAGTGCTCTAGCATAAAAAAATATCCGTAAAAATTGAATTGAACTTTTCTAAATTCATATATTTACTCGAGTACATAAAAAAAGTAATATTTTCTTGACCACATATTTTTTCTTGCTCATAACAGAAGATAAAATA
Organism: Caerostris darwini; assembly: GCA_021605075.1. Taxonomy (NCBI): domain Eukaryota; kingdom Metazoa; phylum Arthropoda; class Arachnida; order Araneae; family Araneidae; genus Caerostris; species Caerostris darwini. The sequence goes on from BPLQ01003177.1 coordinate 31,504, forward strand.
AAACTCCTAAACCTTCTGACCTACCAAAAGTATTTTCGAAAAAGAATCCGTAGATTTTTTCCCCACCGTAACGGTTAATAAAAGAAGAAAATAAAATCTTCATCTCACGGTTCCTGACCAAATTAATTTTTCAACTCGGTACGGGTCCTAGTTTTACGAGGTCTCTTTTAACGATCCTCCGTACCCGTCACATTGGACGTGTAACGACCATCCACCTATGAAGGCCTTGCGTTGGTCGGAGTGCCATTTGGGAGAAATGAAAATCTATTCGCAAATTATAAAAAGTTTGCAAAAATCCGAGAGGGAAAAAATATATAATATATAATGATAAAGAAATTATAAAGTTCTGACGAAATGTCATCGATAATATTCGATAATAAAATAAAAATATCTTTAACATGCTTCAGGCTTCAAAAAAAAATTGATATGGGAGAAATATATTGATTGATTTCTTTTTGCAGAGACGCTGACAACGTGTGCACATTTTTTGAAAATTAAAATTATTCAAACTGAAAAAGTACATCTTTAAAGACTTGTTTGAAGTTGTCAATATCTTTAACAAATGCATTTTTGAAGCATTACATTTTCAAAACTTTTCCTGTAATTACGGCAGCAGTTTCATCAATTACATACTGTTAAAAAAAAAATTATGTACTACAGTGCCCAAAAAGTAAGTCCGATTATTTATTTTTTTCAAAAACTCTTTATTTATTCTTCCAAATTTATTTCATCGCCTTCAAAATAATCCACTCCGGACACAATGCACTTCGGCCAACTTTTTTCTAATCCTCAATGCATGCTAAGGAGTCATCGGCAGGCATAGCCTTCAAAGCTGGCGGCGACTCATGTTGAATCTCTTCAATCGACTCAAAACGGTGTCACCTGTGTGGTCTTTTGAGTTTAGGGAATAGCCAGAAGTCACACGGTGTGAATACGGTGGTGGTGGAACGATATGGGTTTCATTTTTGGCGAAAAAGTCACGAAGAATCAATGCAGTGTGAGCTGGTGCATTCAGTGTTTTCGGTACCATTCAAAATGCGACGCGTTTGAGGCCCAAAATGTAATTGACCAATCCTTTTGAAATTTCAACAATAACACCAAGGTCTCTAATTGTAAATCGACGGTTTGCAAGCAACAAATCTTTAATTATTTGGACATGAGCTTCGTCGGTTGAGGTTAATGGTCGACCAGAGGCTCTTCGTCTTCAACGCGTTTTCTGCCTTCTTTGAACCATGTATACCGTGTAAAGATTTCTTTCCGATATAGGAATGCTCACCGAATGCCTTTTGTAACATTCCATACCTTTCCGCAAATAAAATTTAATTCAAAGTCTTTCCTCAATTAATTCAGACATTTCAAAAATCGCCGGTATCAGTTTTAGCGTCTCACAAAGCCAAGCGTAACTCAAACACTAATGAGTATTTTGATGGTCAAATTTGCCACAGATGTCAAGGGAAGTGCCGACAACCTAAAAAAGATAACAAATTTGAAATTCCATAAGCCCCGGGAATTTTAAATTGAAAATTGGTCTTACTTTTTGGATACAGTTTTATATAGTTTCGGAACCAAATATGCTGTATCGAGTCTCTTTGTAGTTTTGCACCACTGGTTATCTGATGAAAGTTCGTACCAAACGGACTCATGAGGCTTGAACGAAATAAATGGATTTTTATAGAAGGCAGTTACAGAAACAGAGCTTTGATCTATGCTTGGATATTTCACTTCAGCGTTTGGAAGATTTTGCATGAAAAAGGTATGCATCTGTAATTCATTTTTGTTAATATTTACAATGTTACCTTTGTTAACGTACATTGATTAATGAATTCATATTCACTTAACGTAGTATCCTTTAATTTTTGATACTTTCTGTAGACATTATCGCACGGTGAAAGCATTCCAATCTCAGGAATTGCTATGAGACTTTAAATCATCTAGGTTTTCTTAAAAGTTTTTTATACCTGATGCCGCGAAATCCTGTATATAATTAATATCTCTCAACGTTTTTAAATGACAATATGACCATTCTAATCTTATTCTTAATTTTATTTCAAAATATATGTATGTACCCAAAAGGCTGAGTGTTTCTGGCCTCTAATTTAAATCACAAACATCAAGACTGGCTAGAAAATTTTAACTCTTTAGCAGATTTATTTCATTACTTCATTTTAATCTCAGTTCTACCCTAACAGGGGTGCTTAAACAGTGAAATAAGGGAGGGAGGAATAATTAATCTTCTTATGACCCCCCCTGTTTTAAAATTAAGTGCGCATTATCCCAGTATAAATCTGGCAGCGAGCTTCTTAAGCGAATGTCGCGCCGTCATTTATCAAAGTAAAGATGTTGGTTTTAGAGGGCGAATTAAGATGAGTAATTTATGGCGGTACTCAGAACCCTAACCTTTCCCTCTGGGTTTTTGTGAGTGGGTGTGATTTATAACGGCGTCCATTACACGTGCCACAAGTTCTGGGGAGAAGTTATGGTGGTCCTCCGTGTCTTGCAGGGAAACGCGATCCATTATTTTAATGGTTCAGATTTTAATTAAGTTTTCTTCTGCTGGATTATGGAAGAGTGAATAATAATGTGAAGGACATCTTGAAGAATGGGTTGGAGACTCGAATTTTCCTAGAGTTGAAAGTGTGACCAAAGGATACCTGGTGACATTGTATAGATTCCTGTATAGACTGAGTAAGATATTTTTAAAAAGTGTCAGTGTTTTGTTTTATAAAATGCAGAAGTTTTAAATTAACAGGGGATTGCCTTAAAATAACTGTTAATAAATAAAAAAGCTGTGAGATTTTTAATGCTGATAAAAAATGCCGAATTAAGTTGAGTAGTTTATGATGAGAGTTAGAGTTTTTTAATTAAAGAATTTTTTTTTTTTTTTTTTTTTTTTTTTTTTTGCATACAATATATTTAATAATCGGAAAAATTAAAAATATTAGTAAAAGTTATAAAAATATTAGTAAAAAAAGGGTTATAAAAATATTAAATTATTATTATAAAAATATTAGTCATTAATTTAGTTTTATTAAATAATTTATGTTTGTTAACGATATCGTTATGAATTTTGTCTAATAATGATCAATAAAATATATTCGCTTCCTAAACACAATAATCTAACCCCGTATCAATGTTTTACTTGCTAAACCTTTTCTCATAACTTTTCCATAACTCAATAATTCACAATTTATCAAGCAATCTCATTTTGCATTTAAAATATCGAAAAAGATGACAACGCAGTATCAAAAAATAATAAATAACTTTTTTATTCGACATATTTCATCTAATTAAAATGCTCGGTCTATTAGTCAACCTTAAAAGATTATTTTCTTAATTTTTAATTTTATCATTTTTTAACTGGAGAGTACTGATAAAAGAATCTCGTGAGGTTTTGCTTTTTATGGCTTAAGATTTAAAATGCTGATTCTAAATTAGAATCCATTCAATTTTTTTTTTTTTTTTTTTTTTCGTTTTTCGAAAATACCTTTACAAATTAGCAGCTTACATTTAATTAAGAACTAGAATCATCGCAGATGGCACTGAATTTCGAATCGAATTTGAGAGATAAGAGTTTTTTTTTTTTTTTTTTTTTTAAATAACTGTATTTTTCTCATATATTTGTGAAAGCCTATTAAGAAGAGGAGTTAAATTAGATTTAAATAAATTTATTAGCAAAAATATGTATTAGATACTTTTAGAAAATTAGCATTTCTGGAATGTAATTTTTTTTTTCTTTGTACCACTTAAAAATCAGAGTTTTGTACGTAGGGTATTTGTATTTTTGGAGTGGGAAGAATGAATATTAATCGAAAAAACTGTGGATTATAAAATGAAGGAAAAATTATTTGTATAATATTTATACTTTGAATATTTCAAAAGAAAGAAAAGTTATTAAGAATGATTACTTATTTATTGGACAAAAATTAATTTTTTTTCATGTGGTATTTAATTGGAATACTTTATAATCCTCATTTGAATTGCATTTTTAATGAAATGGATTCACATTTCTGTTTGTCTTAAATTCTTACGTAACATTTCTGTAATAATTATTTTCATTTTTAAAACTTCAAGGATTGAGCCTTTGCCTACATAATCCTTGCAATTAGAAGGTTTAGAATTTCTCAAATATCTATATGAGCAAGTTTTGGAATAAAATTAATTGAAACTGCGTATATTTTTGCGAAATCCTAATTTTTTTCCAAACTTTATAAATGTTATACTTTGAAATTTTTTACAATTCAGATACGTTTCAAATCAACCTTTTTTAATTTATTTATTGTTTTATCTAAAAAAAATTTGTCGTTGGTTTAATAAAAAGAAAATCCATGTATGATTTATTAAAAGATCTAAAGGAATATTATCGTTTGTGATTTAAAATAAAATTAAAAATAAAATATGCGTTAATTCTTTGGAATAAAATATCTTTATTGACAATTTCAAAATTTAATTTAAATTTTTTTAGATATTTAATCTTTATATTTGTTGTAATATATACATAATATACAAATCTAAGTTTGGTTTGGTTTGTCGCTCTACCGTCATCTTCTGCGCACAAGGACTTAACAGACCAGGACCTGAAGTTTAAAGTGGATTCCGAACCACTACAAACATCCATCGCACCGCCGGGACTCGAACCGACACCTGTGGTACCGAGTGCCCGACCGATAGCCCCCTGTCGAAGTTTTTAGATAGATGATTTGAAACAAATTCTTATAACTTCTTCAATTTAAAATAGACACCAATAATTAACACTGATATTGCAATCAAAATAATGAAATTCACTTTCCTATTTTGTGAAAAGGTTATCTTTTTTGTAAAGGTAATTTATTGATGTATTTATTTATGTTATATTTTTAATCAATGACTGTTTATGGACGTTAGCGTTGTTTCAATTGCAGACATTCTATACTTGACGTAAAGCTGTAAAACATAAAAAAATGCAAATCTTTCAAGAAATACAAAATCTTTCATTGATTTTTTTTGATCATTGCAAATATAAATGTGTATATAATTACATAGTTTTAATACCATTAGTTATATATATAAATATATATTGTAATTTAAAATATTTTTGGTGACTGACATTTATAAACCAAACTTATCATTGTACTTGTTGATAGCAAAGAGTCTGTTGATGAAGGATTATTTACAATAAAATACAGCAAAATAATGTTTCTTTACAATGAAATTATTTAATATCATCTTTAAAATGTTGTGATTTTTTAAAGAAGAATAATGAAGTTAATTAGGAAATAATATAGGTGTCAAAATAAAAAGTCGAAAGTCAAAAGCAGTAAAAACTTTAATATATATTTTAAAAATTAACACAAAAGTTTAAAAATGTTTTTCATGTTCACAGCAAGTAACACATTTTTGCTAATTATATAAATGCTTATATTTTAATATTAATTAGCTAAATAGCTGCTTATTCCAAATATTGTATGGAGGGGGAGGGGGTAAATATATACTAGTTGCTATATTTAAAATATTAGTTTTAATAATTAATTTTTATCTGTTGTTTCTTTAAACTCTTCGTACAAAGAATTTTGTTTTATAACTAGAATTGTTTTTTATATTAACAGTTAGTTAAAATAATCCATGTAATAAAAATTTGTAATTACTTGTTCCAATAAATTGTCTGAACTGTTGATAACTACGGATCTCAGCATCAAGTGCTCTAACATAAAAAATATCCTTAAAAGTCGAATTGAACTTTTCTAGATTCATATATTTACTCGAATACATAAAAAAAGTAATATTTTCTTGACCACATAATTTTTCTTACTCATAACAGAAGATAAAATAAAACTCCCAAACCTTCTGACCTACCAAAAGAGTTCTCGAAAAAGAATCCATGGATATTTTTCTTCGTCGTAACAGTTAATAAAAAAAGAAATAAAATCTTCAACTCATGGTTCCGTGAACGAATTAATTTTTCAACTCGGTACAGGTCCTAGTTTTACGAGTATCTCTTTTAACGATCCTCCGTACCCGTCACATTGGACGTGTAACACGCCATCCACCTATGAAGGCCTTGCGTTGGTTGGAGTGTCATTTGGGAGAAATGAAAATATACTCGCAAATTTTAAAAAGTTTTCAAAAATCCGGCAGGTAAAAAATATATAATATATAATCATAAAGAAATTATAAAGTACTGACGAAATGTCATCGATAATATTCGATAGTAAAATAAAAATACTTTTAACATGCTTCTTTCTTCAAAAAAAAATTGATTTGGGAGAAAATTAATGATTAATTTTTTTTTCAAAGACGCTGACAACGTGTGCACCGTCCTTGGCATCTGTATGAAATATGACGTCAAAATATTCATTAGTGTTTGAGATACGGTTGGCTTTGTGAGACCCTAAAAGTGATTCCGGCGATTTTGGAAATGTCTGAATGAATTGAGCAAAGAACTTGCTTTCCATTTTGTTTGCGGAAGCTTATAGAATGTTGCAGAAGGCATTCGGTAAGCATACCTATATCGGAAAATTTTTTTTATTAGCAGTATAAACAGTTCAAAGAAGGCAAAGAACGCGTTGAAGACAAAGAGTCCTCTGGTCGACCATCAACCTCAACTGACGAAGATTAAAAGATGGTGACGAAGCTTGGTGAAAGATGTTGTGCTTGCAAATAGTTGATTTACAATTAGAGACCTTACTGACGATGTTGGAATTTCAAAAGGATCGGTCAATTCCCTTTTTGGCCTCAAAAGCATCAAATGTTGATTGGTACCGAAAACACTGAATGCGCAATCTCACACTGCATTGATCCTTCGTGACTTTTTCGCCAGAAATGAAACCCTTTTCGTTCCACAACACGGACGTTGTGGAACGAAAAGGGTTACCGTATTCAAACAGTGCGACTTCTGACTATTCCCTAAGCTCAAAAGTCCACTCCGGGAACACCGTTTTAAATCGATTGAAGAGATTTAACGTGAATCCGCTTGAAGGCCATCGGTACCGACGACTTGTTAGCATGCATTGAGGATTGGAAGAAAAAGTTGGCATAAGTGCATTGTGTCCGGAAGAGATTACTTTGAAGGCGATGAAATAAATTTGGACGAATAAGTAAAGAGTGTTTGAATAAAAATAATTGGTCTTACTTTTTGGGCACAGTAGTAAGTAAATACTTTCCAGTTGCTGTAAATGTGCTTCGCACGATCATAGGAGTTCCGAGTATTCTAGCAAAGACTTTTCATTTCGCACAATGCTGCCATTTTAGTAACATTACTGATCCAACTAATGTTGATAAGAAATTCAATGCGTGATGAAGGAAGTACTTTACTTGTAATGTGATCTGATGAAATAAATAGTGTATCAGGAACGAAATGTACAAACTCGAATCTCTCTGTACTTCTGTACCACTGGTTATTTGATAGAAGTTTATTACCAAACAGATTCATGTGGCTTGAACGAAAGATATGGATTGTTATAGAAGGCAGTTACAGAAACACAGCTTTAATCTATGCTTCGATTCGCTGCAGCGACTGGAAGATTTTGCATGAAAAAGGCATGCTTCTGTAATTCACTTTTGTTGCTATTTACACTGTTACCTTTGTTAATGTACATTGATTAATAAACTGCATATTAACTTAACGTAGTGTCCTTTAATTTTTAGTACTTTCTGTATACATTATCGCACAGAATCATTCCAATCTCAGAAATTGATATGAGGTCATCTAGCTTTAAGTCATCTAGGTACTTAACCTGCTTAAAAGTTTTTCAACCTGATGCAGAGAAATATTGTATATAACTAATATCTCTCAACGTTTTTAAATGAAAATATGATCATTCTAATCTCATTTTTAATTTTTTTTCAGTATATATGTATGTACCCAAAAAGGCTGAATGTTTCTGGCCTCTAATTTAAATCACAAAGATCAAGGATACCTAGAAAATTTTAACACTTTCATAAATTTATTTCATTGCTTCATTATAATCTCAGTTCTACCCTAACAGGGATCCTTAAACAGTGAAATAAGGGAGGGAGGAATAATTAATCTTCTTGATGAACCCCCCTCCTGTTTTAAAATTAAGTGCGCATTATCCCAGTATAAATCTGGCAGCGAGCTTCTTAAGCGAATGTCGCGCCGTCATTTATCAAAGTAAAGATGTTGGTTTTAGAGGGCGAATTAAGATGAGTAATTTATGGCGGTACTCGGAACCCTAACCTTTCCCTCTGGGTTTTTGTGAGTAGGTGTGATTTATAACGGCGTCCATTACACGTGCCACAGGTTCTGGGGAGAAGTCATGGTGGTCCTCCGTGTCTTGCAGGGGAACGCGATCCATTATTTTAATGGTTCAAATTTTAATTAAGTTTTCTTCTGCTGGTTTATGGAAGAGTGAATAATAATGTGAAGGACATCTTGAAGAATGGGTTGCAGACTAGAATCTTCCTCTAATTGAAAGTGTGACCAAAGGATACATGGTGATATTGTATCGATGTGAATTTTTGCATAGAGTGAATAAAATTTAAAAAAAGTAGTTGATGTTGGAGTTTTGATTTATAAAATGCAGAAGTTTTCAAATTAAGAGGGGAAAGCCTTAAAATAACAGTTAATAATTGAAAAGCGTTGATATTTTTCATTCTGATAAAAAAAAATGGTGAATTAATATGAATAATTTATGATAGTATTCAAAGGGTTGTTCATTCAAGCATTTATTTTGTATACAATATATTTAATAATCGTAAATAATAAAAATATTAATCTTTAATCAGTTTATTTGTATTAAATAATTTATATTTGTTAACAATTAAGCTATGTTTTTTGTTTGAATTGCATTCAATGATATTATAGTATGAGTCTAACAGCTCACACTGCATTGATTCTTCCTGACTTTTTCACCAAAAATGAAACTCATATCGTTCCACAGTCTAACTGAAGATTATAGTTTATAACGTATATTTCCGTTTAAAACAGATCTTTTTATGCACTTCATATACACATGCATATGCTCATACTACTGTCCTCAAAAAGTAAGACCAAATATTTTTTTTCAAAAACTCTTTATTTATTCTTCCAAATTTTTTTCATCACCTTCAAAATAATCCGCTCCGGACACAATGCACTTATGCCAACTTTTTTCCAATCCTCAAAGCATGCTAAAACAAAATCGGCAGGCATGGCACGATTCACGTTGAATTTTTTCAATCGACACAAAACGGTGTCCTCGGAGTGGTCTTTTGAGCTTAGGGAATAGCCAGAAGACTCGCGGTGTGGATACGGTGGTTGTGGAACGATATGAGTTTTCTTTTTGGGGAAAAAGTCAGAAGAATCAATGCAGTGTGAACTGGCGCATTCAGTGCTTACGGTCCAAAATGGAATTGAACGATCCTTTTGAAATTCCAACATGATCAGCAAGGTCTCTAATTATAAATCGACAGTTTGCAAGCACCAAATCTTTAATGTTTTGGACTTGAGTTGGTCGGTTGAGGTGGATGGTCGACCAGAAAGCTCTTCGTCTTCAACGCGTTCTCTGCCTTCTTTGAACTGTTTATACCACTTTCAAACATTTCATACCGATATAGGAATGCTCACGAATGCCTTCTGCAACATTCTATACGTTTCCGCAAAGAAAATTTTATGCAAGTTCTTTGCTCAATTACTTCAGACATTTCAAAAATTGCCGAAATCAGTTTTAGTGTCTCACAAAGCCAAGAATAACTCAAACACTAATGAATATTTTGAAATATACACTGAAGTGACAAAAGTCATGGGATACCTCTTAATATCGTGTCGGTCGTCCTTTCGCCCGGCGAAGTGCAGCAACTCGACGTGGCATGGACTCAACAAGTCGTTGGAAGTCTTCTGCAGGAATATTGAGCCATGATGTCTCGATAGACGTCCGTAATTGTGAAAGCGTTGATGGTGCAGGATTTTGGGCACGAACAGACCTCTCGATGATGTCCCATAAATGCTCGATGGGATTCATGTCGGGCGATCTAGGTGGCCAGATCATTCGTTGGAATTGTCCAGAATGTTCTTCAAACCAATCGCGAACAGTTGTGGCCCGGTGACATGGCGCATTGTCATCCATAAAAATCCCATCGTTGTTTGGTACATGAAGTCCATGAATGGCTGCAAGTGATCTCCAAGTAGCTGAATATAAGCATTTCCAGTCAATGTTCGGTCCAGTCGCACCAGAGGACCAAGTCCATGCCATGAAAAAACAGCCCACACCATTACGGAGCCACCACCAGCTTGAACAGTGCCTTGCTGACAGTTTGGGTCCATGGCTTCGTGGGGTCTGCGCCACACTCGAACCCTACCATCAGCTCTTACCAACTGAAATCGGGACTCATCGGACCAGGCCACGGTTTTCCATTCATCTAGGGACCAACCGATATGCTCACGTGCCCACGAGAGTCGCTGCAAGCGATGTCGTTCTGTCAGTAAAGGCACTCGAGTTGGTCGTCTGCTGGAATAGCCCAAGAAAGCCCAATTTCTCCGCACAGTTCTAACAGACAAGTCCCTTGTACGTCCCACATTGATTTCTGCGGTTATTTGACGCAGTGTTGCTTGTCTGTTAGAATTTACGACTTTTTGCAGACGTCGCCGGTCTCGGTCGTTAAGTGCAGGCGGTCGACCACAGCGCTGTTCATGGTGGGATGTTATGCCTGAAATTTCATACTCTCGGCACACTCTTGACACAGTGGATCTGGGAATGTTGAATTCCCTAACGATTTCCGAAATGGCATGACCCATGCGTCTAGCTACAACTAACATTCCGCATACAAATCTGTTAATTCCCGTCGTGCGGTCATCATCACGTCAAAACCTCTTCACATGAATAATTTGAACAGAAATGAAAGCTCTGCGAAAGCACTGCGCATTTATACCTGTTCTACGCGATGCTACTGCCATCTGAAAATTTGCATATTGCTATCCTATGACTTTTGTCACTTCAGTGTATATACTAATATACTAATGAATATATAAAATTTCACACAGATGTCAGTGACAGTGGCAGCAACCTAAAAAAGGAAAAAAATTAAAATTCCATAAGCCCCAGGAATTTTAAATTGAAAATAGGTCTTACCTTTTGGGCACAGTAGTATATGAACATTCATTGTACATTTCTTATTATTTATTCATTACTCATTCTTTGACTGGGTGGTCTTCTGCTGTATGGAGCGCTGCAATTCTTATAAATATGACTATATTTGCAGCAGGCGCTTTTTAAGAAATAGCAAAAGTCATCATATTATAATATTTTTACGAAAAATAAGGGAAAGTTAATGCTACTTTTATATACTATATATTAAATATTGAATCTTTTGGGTTTTATATTATATTCCGTTAGATCACCATAAGTAATGTTCACAAATAAATACAAATAAGATTGCCAGGTTAAAATATCACATGTAAATATACTTACGTGTCCACTGACTTAATAGAAATAAAAAAATAGAAATTCTCTTATATTATTTTCTAGTTAATTTCATGATATTTCCTTAAAAAGTCACAACATTTTAAAGATTATATTAAATAATGTCATTGTATTAACGTATTTCATTGTAATTTATTACATTCTCCTGTATTTTATTGCAAATAATAATTTAGCACCCCACTTTTTGCTATCATTGAGAATGCCGTTGGACTACCCCAAGTAATGCTCACAAAGAAAGACCAATAAGACTTCCAGGTTCACGTATCACGTGTAAATGTAGTATAATGGGTAAGTGTGCCCACAGTCTTAATAGAAATAATATTATTTTCTATTTAATTTCACGATTATTCCTTAAAATATCACAAACATTTTAAAGATGGTATTAATTAATTTAATTGTATTAATGTATTTCATTGTAAATAAACTTTATTTTGCTGTATCTTAGTGCAATTAATTCATTGATAAATGGGTTCATGAAGTTATAGTTGCATTTTCATATTATGTGTCCATCGGTGAAAATCGGGCTCTATTAATGTTTGGTTTGGTTGTGTTTGTCGTTCTATTGTCATTTTATGCACACTTTAGGCTAATTAGACCGTGACCTACAGTTTAACGTCTCTATTAATGTATAACATGATTGTTTTAAAGACGGATGATGATAAAAAAGAAGTTTTTTTTTTTTAGAATTCGAAGTTATATATATTCTGCATTTTCATTTTGTATAAAAGAAATCAGGAAATTATCAACAGGTAGTTAAAATTTTAATGAGAAATGTTTTACAATTTTATGTCAGTAATCAAGTGAATTCAAAACATAAAGAAATACGTGCATGAGTTGTTTTTTACACATTATTATCTTTTCATATGAAAATCACTTAAATTTAATAAAATTAATTATTACAATTTCAGTTTCCATTAATTATTTTTTATTTAAGTATATTTTTGCTTGTTTTTTTTAAATTTTATTAAAAACTAATTTTAAGGGGATTTATCTCCTTTCAAGATTTCTGCATTATGCAGAATTTAAAAAACATCTTGGGGATAAATATAGCAAAACGAAATTTAAAAAATTTAAATTCAATATCTCATTGCAGTTTCAGTGACATTTTTTATTTATTTTATTTCATTTTATATCCAGGATAATCATTCATGTATGTAATAACAAACTGAAATCCATTCAAATTGAAATGAATTTTCTAGGAAAATTTCCAGAATATCAAATATAGTTTTCAATATCTGTAATTTATAATTTGAACTCGCCACGTGAATGATTTATTTTCTTTAGTTTCCTACCAAAATATGCTTGATGCATTTTCTCTTCAAAGGAATGATTATTTACCCAGAGTCATTTAAATGTAGATTCCTTCGGATGTTGCGATCGATTTTCTTTTCATTTCTTGAAACGAAAACATTGTGTTTGAGAAAAAATTACAGAATAAAATAATTTTCTTTGCTGTAGTATAACGAGACTTTAAAGTAAAAAACTTTTTTGCATTATTGGAACTTTAACTGCAGCCTTTAATTATTTACCACGGATAAAAAATACATAATTTGAGGTTCTTTGATGTAATCAAATTTGTATAAATACATTTCTATCTTGTTGTTCTAATGCAGCTGACAATAAAGAAACGGTTAATCTTTATGCCTTTAACTTAAAAACAGTAATCGGTACAGAAACAGTCAATCTTTATGCCCTGCACCGCTGTTACTCATTCAGCCCTACAAAGGGGCAACGTGTAGCTTGAAGATATGCTACGAATAACACTATCCCTCTCCCCCCAACGCTCTACTATCGTATTAGACTTGGACCTACGGTCTAAAGTGGATTCCGAATCACTGCAAACATCCGTGCTCCGCCTGGACTTGAACCCGATACCTGTAGTACTGAGTGCCAGAGCGCTGGCCACTCGGCCGTCATACCCCCAAAACGCCTGAGGGCTGAGGGCCATGGGCACGTGCCCCCTGGGTAGTGCTGAATGAGTAACAGCAGTGCAGCCTTTGCTTATGACATAAGGATTAATTATCTGTTTCGCAGCTGGATTAAAACAACAACATTGCTATCTTATACATATCCCAGCATTAATTAGAGTGTAAAAGGATTTTTTTTTTATATATTGGAGGTAAAAGTCACAATAATTTTTTAAAATGTAGACCAAGGAAGCTGTGACAATTTGTTGCATCTTCTATCTGACTGATTAATTTAGCAAAAGGGCTATCCAAGAATTTAATCTGTAACTACGACTTCGCAAATAGAACGGGCATTATTATTTATGATAAACTGAAGATTTTGGCAGTCTTAAATCTATTTTCGAGGTTATTAGTTCCTCAAGTTCCATATTCAGAAAAATTAAACAATTCAACAAATAATTCGTACAATTTTAAATAGAAGAATAAAATTTTCTTATGTAATTTTCTTTCTTTTTTATGATAAACTGAAAGATTTTGTCAAATTCTTTAAATCTATTTTCAAAAGGTTTTTTAATTTTTTTCTTGCCAAGTTCTCAAGTTCCATATTCAGAAAAATTAAACAATTAAACAAAAATAATTCGGGTACTTTATTAGAATTTTAAAGTAGAAGAATAACAAAATTTTTTTATGTTGCCAATCCAACAGCTGCAGATTTTTTTTCATTTTTGTTCTGGTATTTGAGATTTGTCAGTTAAACAAGATGCAATTTTATTTTTCAGGAGCGAAATATTTTACCAAAACAACGAAAATGTCCCAATTCCCATGACATGAAACTTTATTTTTAAAAATTACAATTTAGTCACATCTGAGATTAGAAAAGAGAACTTCAATAGGATTAAATTTTTGAAAAAATCTTGATTTTTCTGTTATAGATTGGAACAATTATTGAATTATTTTGAAAGCGTTTGGATTTTAAATGAAGTGTTTTATATATTTCTATTATTTGGAACAGAAAAAAGTGTAGATTGGCGCCAAAAACCGCCAAAAAAAGCTGCGGTTGGTTGTGATCTTTATTGGCGCAACTATCGCCAAAAATACGTAACCAAATGTCGTTAGAATAATTAAGTGTACGTAATGACTTAATGGTAAACAATTTTCAAATTTCTTTTAAACTTTATCATCATTCAACCACAGTTCTATTGGATTTCATAACATTAAATACAAAAGCATTTATATTTTATTTTTTTAAATAATTTTTCAAATTTTTAAATTTAAAAAAAATTTATTTTACAAATAATTAAAAATTAATTATTTATTAATTTATTATAATAATTATTCATTAATTTATTTTCATTGTTTATTTCAGTAGATTGTTTTAGGAAGAGATAGATATAACGTCATATTTATTTTTAAATATCATAAGCATCTGAATTTGGTTTCAAAACATTCACTTCTTATCGTTTAACAGAGTACTTAGAACTTAACGGAAAAAAATTATTTTCTAAAATGAAATTAAATTTTCTATATCTATAAGTAACTATACAGGAAAATCATCCTTTACAAATAAAAATTTACATTACATTACATTAATTTACAAATCAATTAAAATGTTGCAACTTACCCAACATGGCAATAAAAAAATGATTCAGATCTATGAAGGCAGATGTTTTCAAAGTTCAGTTGCGAATAGTAAATAAGTTTTTAACAAACAATTTTTATCATTAGAAAAAAAAAGAAAGTTATTTTCTTCCTTTTTATAATAGAATACAGTTCTCTTAACACTGTAATTGAAAGTTTATTTTTTATCCGGAGCGCGAATAAACACCAGTTCAGAATCTCCAGTCCAAAAAATTAATTATTTTTAGAATTCCATCAATTTGTTATAAACATGTTGCCACACGTCAATTTAATAATCTGTAAAGTAATATCTCCGCCATATTTCAAAATAAAAATATAATTTTAATATTAAAATGAACATTTCATCAAATGTAAAAAATTTGTAATCCTTTAGTTTTTAAAATAAAATGTACAAAAAGTTTTTTTTTATATTATACAAAAATCAAATATAATAATGAAATAAAAATCTTCGAATTTTTAAAATCCAAACAATTTTTTTTATTATTATTATCTTTGAAATGATTTATTGAACGATTAAAGTTTCTGTAAATCTTATCGTTTCAACATCGTCTGCTTTACGTAAATAGTTATAAAAATTTAAATGTAATGAAATCGTTTGGCAATAATAAAATAAATAAATATTAATAATATATTAATATAAAAGAAATTTTAAAGTCAATTCCTGCTTTTTAAGTTGAAATTTTCCTCTTACATCTGGCAACATCCATTGGTAGATACATGCAACTTAAATTGCATGCAATTAATTGCAATGCAATTAACATACAATTAATTAATATGCAATTAATTAATTATATTTAATGAATGGATTAATATTTGAAAAAAATTGTATTAGCGTCAAGTGTCTTCTGCTACAAGTTCAAAAAACTGTATTTGAACTTGAGTGGAGGAATAAAAATTATTTTATGAACGATTGAAAATTTGAGCAAGATATATAGGGAGAATGCGAACTAATAGTAGGAATTGAAAAATGTGTTAATTTTTGTTGAAAAACGTCTGTAAGCAATAAAAATAATTGAAAATGTTTATTTAAATAAAAATAATTACACGTTTTTATTTTATTTTTTCTAATTTATATCATTTAGAATCCATAAAATCGTATAATAATTCTCCTTCTATTAATTAAGGAATGAATGGTTAAGACCGCCACATAAGATAACGTTATTTTTCTGTCGGCTTCTATAATGACATCAAATAGCTAACAATAGAAATTGCTAGTTATTTTTTGTTTACACTATATAAACTAATGAATTTGAATTTAAGGTCGCTCTATAAAATATTGTTTGTTAAATGTATTATGTAGGAGAAGCAAAAAAAAGGAGAAATTTTCTTTTTTGCACTGTTTATTTATTGCTAATTGATGAAAATAAAATTTTTTTTTTTTTCCCCTAATTCCTGTTTAATAAAAACCTGCTTTAAATAAAAAAAAACTTAATAGAAATTTAATCAAACGAATTTTTTTTCACTTTTTAGAATGAAATTGGGTAAAAGTTTAATTATTTAACATTTTTATTCTTTTCAATTTTACATTTTTATTCTTTTAATTTTTACATTTTTATTCTTTTTAATTTTACATTTTTATTTTTTTTAATATTTACATTTTTATTCTTTTTAATTGTTATTTTCATTTTTCAATTTAAATCGGATTCAAATGAAAGGAATACATAGTTGCAAAGTATTACTTAAATTATTGAATTAATAATTTTCAATTGACAATATTTTTTAAAAAAAATTATTTCAAATTAATTCGTAAGTAATACTCATTCTATTAACTCATTAATTTAATAATGAAACAACATTTTTTTTTTTTTATTTATGTCATAATAAATGTGACAAATGTATTATTACAGTATTTCATAAATGAATTCTTCCTTTTGAAATAATTATATAGTTATTTTATTTATGCATGAATTTATTTTTTTTCATTTCAAATATTTTTACTAACACTCATAGTCTGTTTTTATGAAGTTGGTAATTTTAATGTAATATTTTCTTCTTTGCATTTTCTTTTTACTTTTATTTATGTATTTATTTTATATTAAATTGAGTACAAGGAGTACAAAGTCAAATAATATATGTACATACAAGACTGCAAAGTACAGCAACGGCAACTTAAATCACAGAAAAAAACTATAGAGTAAACTCTTCAGTGACTAGCATTTCCAACAAACATATACAATATTATTACTACTTTCTAATACTAAAGTACTAGAAAAAGCAAACAAATTTAAAAAGAATGAAAAATCCTAACCTTGAGTGGCGTAACAAGTGCGACCTGATATATATATATATATATATTATGTGTGTTTGCAAACAACATATCTGAGGCAATGTAAACCAGTCAATTTTTAATCTGTATCCTGATAAATATTTAAGATATTCTACATTAAATTTAATCCAAATAATTATAATTCAAGAAAATTTAGTTGAACTTTTTCTGATGAAAGTATTTGATTAAAATTTTTTTAAATTGTAGTTCGAATCGAAGAGTTTTTCTATTTGAAAATTTCTCATATAAATAGAATAAAGAGATCAATTATTTTTTTTAATTTAATTCGAATAGTTTCAATCTGAAAATTACTACATATAGATCAAATAAATAGATCAATTCATTTTTAATATACAGATGAATTAATTTAAATTTAATACGAATAGTTTCAATCTGAAAAATTCTACATATAGTTTAAATAAATAGATCAATTAATTTTTTTGAATTTAATTCAAATAGTTTCAATCTGAAAATTTCTACATACAAATCAAATAAATAGATCAACTCGTTTTTTAATATATAGATGAATTAATTTTAATTTAATTCGAATAGTTTCAATCAGAAAATTTCAAATATATATAGATCAAATAAATATTTTCTCTAGTTTAGTTACTTCCAAAAACTACAAATCTTTACCCTATATAGAAAATGAATTTCGAATGTTTTTTAGAGCATAAAATTTAGTTTCCATAAATATAAATACGTGTTTCTGAATATGATGCAATGTATTTACGAATACATTCAATTTCTTTAAAATACCTTTTCAATAAGCACGAATTTTTCCCAAATTCCAGCAACAAATTTCTTTTAAAGCAAATCCTGCCCATTTTTATGGAATAAAAAAGGAAGGAAATAAGCAAATCTTCTACAAAATGCAAAGCGACTGAACGAAAACATTCCAGTCTTCGAAAGCTTTTCGTGTTGCCACTCCAACCGATAAAATTCTATCTTGGAATTCAATCAACGGAGTGGCTCTGTCGGTAAAAATAAAATTATTCAACACAAAGATTCGATATTCCGTATTTTTCTTTTCCGTTTTGCCCACACTTGTTGAAAGGAACTTTGAGTATATATTTTTATTTACGGCTTTCTCTTAGCATCAGTGAGATGGTATTTGCACTAGGCGCGGAGCCACTGGACTGTTATTGAAATCACTTATCTTGGAAAATGTGTGTATGCACAACACTCGAAAAGAAATTCCTTGATAACGGTTCACTGCAAATAAAACTGTTAGTGTTAAGGTCTTTCTCTGAAAGCAAAGCAAAATTCCTGGGAAAAATATTGATATTTTTGGCACTTTCATGCGAAAATTTGAAACAAACTGTTTACTGAAAGGGCATCATTTTGCGTTGATGCACCAAAACAGATTTGACAGAATTTCTTTCTGAGAAATAGGAATATTTCTTCTTTTTAACTAATAAATGAAGCTGTTTACTTGTCATATCGTGCTGAATCTGAAAGAGGGTGGGCCAGTGGGGTATTCTTGAAACTTAGCATATTTTACTAAGCAAGTTATGAGAAAGAGTTACAAATAATAAAATAATTCGATGACAACTTAAAAAGATAAATATTCATTTTCAGATCAACACATAAAACTCTCTGCATAAACATTTAAATTTAAAAATATTTAACGTAAAACATTTTATGCTGTCAAAACAGAATTTTGATCTGGGAATGTCTCTGACAAACAAGAAGAATAAAAGTTCTCTA
The DNA here is from genome assembly GCA_021605075.1 of Caerostris darwini. Lineage (NCBI taxonomy): Eukaryota > Metazoa > Arthropoda > Arachnida > Araneae > Araneidae > Caerostris > Caerostris darwini. The sequence continues at coordinate 50,418 of BPLQ01003177.1, forward strand.
CAGCTGTAAACAGCTAAAGATTTTTTTCAAATATAACTAGAACAATTCATTGGATAATATGTTTTAGATTAGAGGGGGTAAACAGATTATCTAATGAATTGTTCTAGTTATGATTAAAAAACAATCGTGAGTAGTATTAAGTAATGTTCACAGAGAAAAACCAATAAGAATGCCAGGTTCTAGTATCGCTTGTGAATAATTAAATGTGATCATTGACTTAATAGAAATAAAATGCATATATATACATATATAGATATATAGATATATATATGCGTCTATATTACTTTCTATTTAATCTCATGATTCTTTCTTTAAAAAATCCCAAGCATTTTAAAGATAATATTAAATATTTTCAATGCAGGATTGTATTTCATTGTCTCATAAACTTTTTTTGCTGTATTTTAGTGCAAATAATTCATTGATAAATGAATTCTTTCATGAAGTTATTATTACACATTTATATGTGTACGTCGGTGAAGATCGGGTTCCATTAATGAATAACATGATTGTTTCAAAGATGGATGATGATAAAAAAGAAGAGTATTGATTTCGTGGAATTACAAGTTTAAAATGTCACTCATTTTCATGTTACACAAGAGAAATGCTGGAAATATCTATTGGTGGTTAAAATTTCAGTGATAAATACTTTACAAATTTTTGTTAGCAACCAAGCGAATTCAAAACATAAAGAAATACATGCATGAATAGCTTTTACATGTTATTATTTTTTTATATGGAAATCACTTAAATTTCATAAAACCAGATAATTTAAATTTCAGTTTCATTATTATATTTGTGCTTGCTTTTTAATTTTATAAAAAACTAATTTCAGGAGGATTTATCTCCTTTCAACAGTGCCGCATTGTGCAGAATTTAAAAATAACTTGAGGATAAATATCTAAAACAAAATATAAAAAATTTGAATTCAATTTCTCATTAAAGTTTCATTGGCATTTTTTTATTTCATTTTATATCCTAGATAATCATTCAAGTATGTAATAGCAAACTGAAATCATGGACATTTTATACAATCTGCCAAAAAAAATAGGTCCCCCTTATACATTTTCGTAATTATCATTAGATCTTTACATAAGTGGTATCGTTGTAAGTAGCAGAAGGCAATCAACTTATGATATAATATAGTTGATTAACAAAATTAATTAACATGGATAATGGAGCGTTAACTCGAAATATTTTCGTTATGGAACCCGAAATTATTAACGCAATCAATTCAGCGTGTCATAAGTAGTATACCCACCAATTTTAGTAGCATAATTCCTATAACTTAAAATTACAGAAAAAAGTCCGTATACAATAAAACAATGTTACTGTGTTCATGCTACGATTAGAAAAAGACAAAAAAAAAAATTTTTTTGTTGATAGTGTTGGTTGAAAAACATCTATAACAATAAAAATAATTGCAAATATTTATTTAAATAAAAATAATTACACAATTTTATTATTTTTTAGCATTTATATCATTTAGACTTCATAAGATCGTATAATCCGTCTCCTATTATTATATTCAGAGACGAATGGTTAAGATCGCCAAATAAAATAACGTTATTTTTTTGTCAGCTTCTTTAATGACATCAAATAGCTAACAATAGAAATTGATAATTGTTTTTTAATTACACTATCTAAACTAATCAATTTGAATTTAAGGTCGCTCTATAAAGTATTGTTTTTTAAGTGTATGTAGGAGAAGCAAAAAAGGCGAAATTTTCTTTTCTGCACAGCTTATTTATTGCTAATTTAGGAAAATAAAAGTGTTTTGTTTTTTTTTCGTAATTTTTGTTTAATATAAACCTACTTTAAAGAAAAAAAACATAATAGAAATTTAATCGAACGAGTTTTTTTTCCCTTTTTTGAAAAGAATTGGGTAAAAGTTTAATTATTTAACATTTTTACTCTTTTTGTAACACAATTTTCAATTTAACTCGGATTAAAATTATATAAATTAATAGTTAAGAAAAATTATTTAAATTATAATATAATTTTCAATTAGTAATATTTTTTTTAAATATTTATTTTAAATTAAATCCTAAGTAATTCCCTTTCTATTAACACATTAATTTAATAATGACGCAAAATTTTTTAATTATTTTACTCATAATAAATGTGTCATATAGTATTTTATAAATAAATTCTTCCTTTTGAAATAACTGTTTAGTAATTTAATTTTTTAATTTTTTTCATTTCAAATATTAACTAACTTATTTTACAAACAAACATAGTCAGTTTTAACGTAAATTTACGACATTGGCAATTTTAATGTTTTATTTTTATCTATGCATTTGCTTTTTACTTTTATTTATTTATTTAATAGATATTAAATCGAGGACAAATAGTACAATGTCAAACAATATCTGTGAATATAAGGCTGCAAAGTACAGCAACTACAAATTAAACTCTCCAGTGACTGGCATTTCCAACAAACATATACAATAACAATGCTGAAGTATTAGAAAAAGCTGATAAATTATAAAAGAATGAAATAATTTAAATCAGTCAATCTTAAATCTATATCCTGACAAATATTCACGATATTCTACTTTAAATTTAATTCAAATGATTATAATTCAAGAAAATTAAGTTAGTCTATTTCTGATAAAAGTAATTGATTAATTTTCATTAATTTTATTCGAATGATTTCAGTTAAATGGTTTCAATTTCAGTTAATGGTTCATTCGAAAGTTTCAATAACCTGTATTTCTCTATATATAGATCAACTAAATAAATAAATTATTTTTTAATATATAGATGAATTAATTTTTTAAATATAATTCGAATAGTTAAATCTTAAAATTTCTATAAATTACATTTTTAAATAGATCAAATAAATTTCTATATAGATCAAATAAATATTCCCTCTAATTTAATTAATTTCAAACAAGAACAACTCTTTATCATATATAGAAAATAAATTTCCAATTTTTTTAAGAGCATAAAATTTAGTTTTCATTGATACAAATGCTTATTTCTGAACACTATGCCATGTATTTACAAATACATTCAATTTCTTTAAAATAACTCATCAATAAGCACGAATGTTTCCAAAATTCCAGCTACAAATTTCTTTAAAAAAAAATCCTGCCCATTTTTCGAAAATAAAAATAAGCAAAGCTTCTACAAAATGCAAAGCGACTGAACGAAAACATTCCAGTCTTGGAAAGTTTTTCGTGTTGCCACTCCAACCGATAAAATTCTATCTTGGAATTCAATCGACGGAGTGGCTCTGTCAGTAAAAATAAAATTATTCAACGCAAAGATTCGATATTCTGAATAATTTCTTTTCCGTTTTGCCCACACTTGAGTCTATATTTTTATTTACGGCTCTCTCAGCACATCAGTGAGATGGTATTTGCATTAGGCGCACAGACCCTGGAATGTTATTGAAATCACTTATCTCGGAAAATGTGTGTATGCACAACACTCGAAAAGAATTTCCTTGATAACGCATCGCTGCAAATAAAACTGTTAGTGTTAAGGCCCTTTCTCTGAAAGCAAAGCAAAATTTCTGGGGAAAATATTAATATTTTTGGCACTTCCATGCGAAAATTTGAAACAAACTGTTTACTGAAAGGGCATCATTTTGCGTTGATGCACCAAAACAGATTTGATAGAATTTTTTTTACTGCGAAATATGAATATTTCTTTTTAAATAATAAATGAAGCTGTTTACTTGACATATTTTACTGAACCAAACTGATGGAAGACTGGTGGGTTATTCCAGAAACTTAGCCTATTTTACTGAACTTATAAGAGAGAGTAAAATAATTCGATGGCATCTTCAAAATATAAATATTTATTTTCAGGTAAGCACATAAAACTCTCTGCATAAACATTTCAATTTAAAAAATATTTATCGTAAATCATTTTATGCAGCGAAAACAAAATTTTCATATCAAAATACATCTCTCAAACAAGAAGATTAAAAGTTCTCAACATCTATAAACAGTTCAGAATTTTTTTTAATTACAACTAGAACAATTTATTAGATAATCAGTTTTATATTAAAGGGGGAAAACAGATTATTAATATCATAGCTATAACAGTTCATTAGATATTCTGTTTTAGATTAGAGGGGCGAAACAGATTATCAATATCAATCACAACTAGGAAAAATCCATCAGGTAATCTATTTTAGAATAGAGCAGAAAAACAGATTGATATTGATAATCTGTTACTATAAAAATTCATTATTTTCAGGAAAATCCATAAAACTCTCTGTATAAATAATTAAATTTAGAATATATTAATCGTAAAATGTTTTATGCAGTGAAAAAAAAAATTTTTTTTAAATCTCGGAATATCTCTGTCAAAGAAGAAAATTAAAAATTCTTCTCAGCTGTAAATAGCTCAAAATTTTTTAATCATAACTAGAACAATTCATTAGATAATAAATATTACCTGTACTTTAACCACTTACTAAAATACAATTTTAGTTACTTACTAAGTACAATTCCTTATCGTCTACAGAAAATGAATTTCAAATTTTTTTAAATTCATAAAATTCACTTTCCATAAATGCAACTGCTTGTTTCCGAATACTATGCAATATATTTAAGAATATATTCAATTTCTTAAAAATAACTCTTCAGTAAGCACGAATTTTTCAAATTCCAGCTACAAATTTCTTTTAAAGCAAATCCTGCCCATTTTTTGAGAAAGAAAAAAAAGAAGGAAATAAGCAAATCTTCTACAAAATGCAAAGCGACTGAACGAAAACATTCCGGTCTTCGAAAGCTTTTCGTGTTGCCACTCCAACCGATAAAACTCTGTCTTGGAATTCAATCAACGGACTGGCTCAGTCGGTAAAAATAAGATTATTCAACGCAAAGATTCGATATTCCTTATTTTTCTTTTCCGTTTTGCCCACACTTGTTGAAAGGAACTTTGAGTATATATTTTTATTTGCGGCTTTCTCTTGGCATCAGTGAGATGGTATTTGCACTAGGCGCGGAGCCACTGGACTGTTATTGAAATCACTTATCTTGGAAAATGTGTGTATGCAAAACACTCAAAAAGAAATTCCTTGATAATGGTTCTCTAAAAATAAATCTGTTAGTGTTAAGGTCTTTCTCTGAAAGCAAATCAAAATTTCTGGGAAAAATATTAATATTTTTGGCACTTCCATGCGAATATTTGAAACAAACTGTTTACTGAAAGGGCATCATTTTACGTTGATGCACCAAAACAGATTTTTTCTGAGAATATTGAATATTTCTCCTTTTTAAAAAATAAATAAAGCGGTTTACTTGTCATATTTTACTTAAACAGACGGAGGGAAGGCCAATGAAATATTTCTGAAACTTAGCATATTTTACAAAACTTATCAGAAAGAATTACAAATAATAACTCGGTGACATCTTCAAAGGATAAATGTTTATTTTCAGGTAAACACATAAAATTCTCTGCATAAACATTTTAAATTTAAGAAATGTTTATCTTAAAACATTTTATGCTGTCAAACAAAATTTTGATCTCGCAATATATCTGTCGAATAACAAAATTAAAAGTTCTCAGCACTTATAAACATTTCGCGATTTCTTTTAATCATAACTACAACAATTCATTAGATAATCTGTTTTAGATTAGAGAGGAAAACAGATTATCAATATCAATTATAACTAGAAGAATTCAATTATTCAGAAGAATTCAACTAGGAAAACCCATAAAACTCTCAACATAAATATTTTAAATTTAGAAAATATTTATCGTAAAACATTTTATGCTATAAAAACTAAATTTTGATCTCGTAATATCTATATGAAACAAGAAGAATAAAAGTTCTCATCAGCTGTAAACAGTTCACAATTTTATTAAATCGTAACGAGAAAAATTCATTAGATAATCTGCTTTAAATTGGAGGGAAAAATAGATTACCAGTATCGATCATAATTAGAAATTTCTATATGTAGATCAAATAAATATTTTCTCTAATTTAGTTATTTCGAAACAAATACAACTCTTTATCCTATATAAAAAATGAAATTAACATTTTTTTAAAAGTATAAAATTTAGTTTCCATAGATACAAATACTTGTTTCTAAATAAAATGCAATGTATTTACCGATACATTCACTTTCTTAAAATTAGTCTCCAATAAACACAAATTTTTACAAATTCCAGCTACAAATTTCTTTTAAAGCAAAATCCTGCCCATTTTTTGAGAGAGAAAAAAAGAAGGAAATAAGCAAAGCTTCTACAAAATGCAAAGCGACTGAACGAAAACATTCCAGTCTTCGAAAGCTTTTCGTGTTGCCACTCCAACCGATAAAATTCTATCTTGGAATTCAATCAACGGAGTGGCTCTGTCGGTAAAAATAAAATTATTCAACGCAAAGATTCGATATTCGTATTTTTCTTTTCCGTTTTCCCCACACTTGTTGAAAGGAACTTTGAGTATATATTTTTATTTACGGCTTTCTCGGCACATCAGTGAGATGGTATTTGCACTAGGCGCAGAGCCACTGGAACGTTATTGAAATCACTTATCTTGGAAAATGTGTGTATGCACAACACTCGAAAAGAAATTCCTTGATAACGGTTCACTACAAATAAAACTGTTGGTGTTAAGGTCCTTCTCTGAAAGCACAGCAAAATTTCTGGGAAAAATAATAACGTTTTTGGCACTTCCATGCGAAAATTTGAAACAAACTGTTTACTGAAAGGCCATCATTCGAGTTGATGCACCAAAACAGATTTGATAGAATTTTTTTTTCTGAGAGATATGAATATTTCTTCTTTTTAACTAATAAATGAAGCTTTTACTTGCCATATTTTACTGAATGAGTAGGAGGGAAAACGGGGGAGAAATTCTTGAAACTTAGCATATTTTACTAACCAAAAGAGTTATAAATAGTAAAATAATTCGATGACATTTTCAAAGGATAAATATTTATTTTCGGCTAAACACATAAAACTCTCTGTATAAGCATTTATATTTAGAAAATATTTATCGTAAAACATTTTATGCTGTCAAAACAAAATTTTGATCTCGGAATATCTCTGTCGATCAAGAAGATTAAAAGTTCCCAACAGCTGTAAACAGCTCATGATTTATTTAATCATAACTAGAACCATTCATTAGATAATCTGCTTTAGAATATAGGGAAAAAACAGATTATCAATATTAATCATAACTAGAACAATTCATTAAATAATCTGTTTTAGATTAGACGAGGAAAAGAGATTATCAATATCAATCACAATTCATTATTTCAAGAGCAATTAATTATTTTCAGAAAGAAAACCCATAAAACTCTCTGCATAAACATTTACATTTAGATAAACATTTACATTTCATGATTAACAACGTAGGTTGATGGTGTAATAAATTAAATATTACACCATCCAAGTTGTTGGCACCGAGCGCCAGATCATTCAGGTTCCAAATTTGCCAAAATGTGGTTATGACCGCGCAATGATCACTTCGGTGATCTAACGAGAACCGGTATATCAAAGGTTATGGTTATGGTTATGCATCAAGGTTATATCAAAGGTTATGGTTATGGTTATATCAAAGCTTATTATCATGGATAATTAAGCTTTAACTCGTATAATTTACATTATGGGACCCGAACTTTTTAACGCATTCAATAGTCATCGTAAGTAATACTATAGTGTATCTTCATAAGTAGTATAACAGCCTTATGGCTAATTGGCTAGCGCTCTGGCCTTTAGTACCACGGCCTTCACTTTCGAATCCTGGCTGTGGTATGGGTGCTTTCTAGTGGTTCATAATCCACGTTAAATTAGGTAGTCTGATTAGCCCAAAGTGTGCACAAAATGACCATAATAGCGTCAAACCAAACAATAATTAATGTACCCGCAAATTTTAGTAACATACTTCATATAACTTAAAATTACAGGAAAAGAGCCCGTATGCAATATTACAATCGTTTCATTGATTAACAAATTAATACGTTACTGCGTTCAAGTCTGTTACTCTGTTTATGTCATGAGTAAAAAGCAATAAAAATGTGATAAGTTTTGGTTGCAAAACGTCTGTAAAAATGAAAATAATTGAAAAAGTTTATTTAAATAAAAATAATTACACACTTTTATTATTTTTTTTGCATTTATATCATTTAGAGTCTATAAAATCGTATAATCCTTCTCCTATTATTAATTCAGCTATGAATGGTTAAATCCGCCAGGTACTTACGTACTAACGGTACCTTGGCGACAATTAGTGAAAACGCGCCAACCGCCGCTACAGATTTGGCGGTTTTTAAGTGGCGCCAATCCACATTTAAAAAACAATCAAAACGCTTTCAAAATATTTTTATTCAAAACAAAATATATAAAACACTTCATTTAAAATCAAAACAATAAAATATATAAAACACTTCATTTAAAATCAAAACGATTTAAAAATGCCGACCACAACGACTTTTACGTTTAGTAAACAACTTTCATCAATTTCCACAATGCAATATGGCCACCTACCGTTTTTTTTTTGGTTTATTCACCATATCCAAGACACATAATTCACGCATATAATTGTTCCAATCGATAACAGTTTTATCCGATATATCAAGTTGCTTTTCACAGAATTTAATCGACGTCAACTCCTCGCACCAGCAATATATGAATCTCAAAGCTGTACGAAATGGAAGTCTGCTGCCTTCAAACCAGTTGTCTCTCCGGAATCCCACACGATGAGCATGCCAACCGGAATTGCATTTCCAAAACTTACGTTCACCAAAAGAAAGTTTCATTTCATGCGAATTGGGACATTTTCGTTGTTTTAGTAAAATATTCCGCTCCTGGAAACATAAAATTGCATCGTTCACCGTTTCTGGCAAATCCCAAATACGTATTTTCGTATCACAACAATATGGTGTCGAAACTCAGCAAATCTGCAGCCGTTAAGATTGCCGCCACTTAAAAAGCTCCAAATCTGCAGGGGTTACTGTATTGGCGCCACTGAAAAACCGCCAAATTCCAGGGTGCCATTGGCGACACGTTTGCCACGTTTTTAACGCCAAGTTTGTCGCCAAGGTACCGTTAGTACGTAAGTACCATCCGCCACATAAAAAAATCATCATTTTTGTCAGCTTCTTTAATGACAATAAAGATTGCTAATTGTTTTTTAATTGCACTATATTAACTAACGAACTTCGATTTCTGGCAGTTCTATATAGTATTGCCTTATAAATGCAAGTAAAAGGAACAAAAAAAGTGAAATTTTCTTTTTCGCACTGTTTATTTATTGCTAATTGATGAAAATAAAAGGGTTTTTTTTTTTGCCTAATTTCTGTTGAATAAAAACCAGTTTTAAAAAAAAAAACACTCAATAGAAATTTAATCAAACAATTTTTTTTTTCAATCTTTAGAATGAAATTGGAACATTTGGAAAATTATTAAACATTTTTATTCTTTTTAATTTTACATTTTTATTGTTTTTAATTTTTATATTTTTATTCTTTTTACTTATTTTCAATTTTCAATTCAAATTGGATTAAATTGAAAGAAATTGATAGTTACAAAATATTACTTAAATTTATAAAATAATTTTCAGTTCATGACATTTTTTAGAAATTATATTTGAAATTAATTTATAAGTAATTGGGGCCTGAATGGCCGAGTAGCTAGCACTCTGGCGCTCAGTACTACAGGTTTCGGGTTAGAGTCCCGGCGGTCCCATGGATGTGTGTAGTGGTTCGGAATCCACTTTAAACCGTTGGTCCCGATCTGACAGGATCATAGAGCGTTGCGGGGGCATTGTTACTCCGCCCCCTGGGAAACGCAAAGTGAGTAACGTGTGTGCAGCGCTTGCCTTAAGGCATCCAAGACCCTGCTGTCTAACTGTTTGCCAGCTGCATTAGAACAAAAAAAAATTTATAAGTAATTACCTTTCTGTTAACTGATTAGTTTAATAACGAAGCAAACTTTTTAAATTATTTTTCTTATTACAAATGCGTCAAATGTATTAATTATTACAGTATTTTATAAATAAATTCTTCCTTTTGAAATAACGATGTAGCTATTTTATTTTTTTATTTATTTTTTTTTTTTCATTTCAAATATTTTTACAAACATTCATACTCTGTTTTTATGACGTTAGTAATTTTAATTTAAAATTTTCATCTATGCATTTGCTTTTTACTTTTATTTATTTGTTTATTTATTAGTTTAAATCCACGTATTTATTTATTAAATGATTAACGTTAATTTCTGTTAGCGTCATATTATCTTTTTTTTATTTCTGACTTAATATTTTACTAATTTTTGTATGATAACTATTAAATTGGAATAAGCATATTTGGGCATTTGTATATACACTCATGTCCATAAATTAAGGATAATGAAGTTCAGGCAAAGAAAGAGACAGAAGTAAAACAAATTTGACTTATTTGTAAAGTCTATTTACTAAACAAAAGGTAAAGAGCAAAAAAGATGCTATATGTTTGACATAATTAATAAAAATTGCGATTTTTACTCCCTGGAGCAAATTTCAAAAAAGAATCTATTTACAAAAAACAATATAACATGGTTAGTATGATGGTTAATATGGAGTATGTCTCCTGGACGATGCAATACAGGCCTTACAACGCCTAGGCATGCTGAGTATCAAATTATCAATCTGATCTTGGGGAATATTACACCACTCATCAAGCAATGCTCTCCGAAGTTCCGGTTGACAGGTGGAAGGGGGTTGACGGGCTGCAATTCGTCGGCCAAGCATATCCCACACATGCTCTATTGGATTCAAGTCCGGTGAGTATGCTGGGCAATTCATACGGGTGATATCCTCCAATTGAAGGCATTCGTCTACAATGTTTGCACGGTGAGGACAGGAGTTGTCATCCATAAACAGAAATTCAACAACCATGGCACCCCGAAACAAACGTACATGTTGTTCCAGAATGACATCCCGATAAATGTGGCCTGTCATCGTTACACTCTGAACATGCAGATCAGTTCTGGAACCAAGAATAATTCCTCCCCAAACGAGCCATCCTGCACCACCGTAACGGTGTCGTTCAATGGTGTTCTCTTGGTGGTAACGGGTACCTGGCGCTCTCCATATGAAAGTCCGGCGAGAATGAGACTGCAAACTAAACCTGGACTCGTCGGAAAACATCCCAAAATGCATGCTCTCTACTCCAGGTTAATCGTAGGCTACAGTGAGTTGCGGTAAGTGGAACACATATGACAGGCCTACGAGCATATAGACCAATGTGCTCTAAGCGTCTGCCTTGAAACTGTCGTACCGGTAGCTGAAGAGAGCTGACGAGACAGGTCTGATGCTGTGCTCCGTCTGTTTCTTTTGGCAGTAACTGCTAAATATCGGTCCTCATTCGGCGTTGTAACTCGGGGGCGACCTGTGCTGTGACATTTACTCACATTACCATAATCTTGGAATCGTTGCCAAAGCCTGGAGATGACACTCTGGGCGATTCCAAGTTCCTCGGATACTTCCAGCTGGGTACGTCCACATTCCAGTCGTCCGATAATTCTACCACGTAAAAAATCATCCAAATGCTTCCTTTGTGCCATAACTATGCGGTTATTGCACTGAAAGGCTTTTAAAGCGCTTGTGAACAATTTTACTTCTTTGCCACCATTCCTTATATACCCCTATCTTACACCCTCGTCATTGTGACGTACTATCCGCGCCATCTGGTGGTTTCCTGTAATTTGCATATTCTTCTTCAAGATGTGTGTGATAATTCTACAGGTGAAATTTTTATTTTAGAGTTCAATTTCTGTGTGATTCTGAATTATCCTTAATTTATGGACATGAATGTATATTAGATTATGGTGGTACAAATATAAGATGTTATATTATAAATTTTAACAGAATTATTTTCAATTTGATAACTTTCTGAATTCGAATTTTGTAATTTCGAAACTTTCCCTCAACAGAATCTGTTTAAAATTATTATTATTTCAATTTAACCAGCACAAAGAAATATGTCTCCTAGTAATAAATAAAAATTTAAAAAATATAAATAATTAAAATATAATATATTTTGAATTTACAATGGAAGAATTTTATTACATAGATCTATGTGTGTGTGTGTGTTGTTTGCACACATAAAATTTAGTCCAGTCAGTCTTAATTCGATATTCAGAAAAATATTCAAGATATTCCACATTAAATTTAATCCAAATACATATAATTCAACAAAATTCAATTTAGTATTTTCTGATAAAAGTAATTGATTAAAGTTTCTTTAATTGTATTCGAATTGTTTCAATCTGAATATTTCTAAATAATTTTCTATATAGACCGAATAAATTTCTATATAGATCAAATAACTGGCAACTGGCGTATCGATTACGGAGTACCAATGGGAATAGACCCCTTAAATGTATCATCTTAATTCATGTATTTAAATTACAATTAATTATAGGCAGCTTAAATGTTAGTATATGATATAAATTAATGTTCCTAAAAAATTGTAGAATGGTACTCTGAAAAATTTAACAGCACATAAATTAAAATAAAAGTAAAGTAAAAAAACTAAAAAGTTTAAGTTTTAAAAATAAAAATAATTTATGTTAAAAATTCGGTACAATTAGGGACAATGAACAAATAAATATTTGCTATAATTTAATTACTTCCAAATAAAAGCAACTCATTATCCTCTATAGAAAATGAATTTTAAATTTTTTTTAAATGCATAAAAATTAGTTTCCATAGATATAAATGTTTGTTTCTGAACATTATGCAATGTATTTACGAACACATTCAATTTATTTAAAGTAACTCTTCCATAAGCACAAATTTTTAAAATTCCAGCTACAAATTTCTTTTCAAGCAAATCCTGCCCATTTTTTGAGAAAGAAAAAAAAGGAAATAACCAAATCTTCCACAAAATGCAAAGCGACTGAACGAAAACCTTCCAGTCTTCGAAAGCTTTTCGTGTTGCCACTCCAACAAATAAAATTCTATCTTGGAATTCAATCAACGGAGTGGCTCTGTCGGTAAACATAAAATTATTCAACGCAAAAGATTCGATATTCTGTATTTTTCTTTTCCGTTTTGCCCACACTTGTTGAAAGAAACTTTGAATATATATTTTTATTTACGGCTTTCTCAGCGCATCAGTGAGATGGTATTTGCACTAGTCGCAGAGAAACTGGACTGTTATTGAAATCACTTATCTTGGAAAATGTGTGTATGCACAATACTCGAAGAGAAATTCCTTGATAACGGTTCACTGCAAATAAAATTGTTAGTGTTAAGGTCTTTCTCTGAAAGCAAAGCAAAATTTCTGGGGAAAATATTAATATTTCTGGCACTTCCATGCGAAAATTTGAAACAAACTGTTTACTAAACGGGCAACATTTTGGGTTGTTGCACCAAAACAGATTTTGTTTCTGAGAAATATGAATGCTTTTTTTTAAATAATAAATGAAGCTGTTTACTTGTCATATTTTACTGAATCAGCAAGAGGGAAGGCCGTTGGGTTATTCTAGAAACTTAACATATTTCACTAAGCAAGTTGTGAGAAAGAGTTATAAATAATAAAATAATTCGATGGCATCTTCAAAGGATAAATATTTATTTTCAAGTAAACACATAAAACTCTCTGAATAAACATTTAAATTTAGAAAATATTTATTATAAGACATTTTATGATGTCAAAACAAAATTTTGATCTTGGAATATCTCTTTCGAACAAAAAAAATGTAAAGTTTTAAGTAGCTGTAAGCAGCTCACGATTTTTTTAGTCATAACTAGAACAATTCATTAGATAATCTGTTTTAGAATATAGGGTGAGACAGATTATCTAATGAATTGCTCTATCTAATGATTTATATTGATGAACTGTTTTTCCCCTCTAACCTAAAACAAATTATCTAATGAATTGTTCTAGTTATGATTGATATTGATAATCTGTTTTTCCCCTCTAATCTGAAACAGATTATCTAATGAATTGTTCTAGTTATGATTAAAACAAATCGTGAGCTGTGTTACAGCTGACGAGAACTTTTAATCTTGTTTGACAAATATATTCCGCGATCAATCTGTTTTAAATATCTTACACATCTACTTCTATCGTTAAATACAAGAAAGATGAAACACGTTTTGAGAAAAATACATATTGCAGCCTTAAATATTAATCCTTTGTGTTTTCAAGAAAAAAAAATATTATTACAGTTTTTATATTGTTTTCTTTTTTTTTTTCTCATCTATTGGCACCGCGTTCCACATATACAAAAAAAAAGAACATAACAGGACAATGAAGTAATTGAGTTCCTTGAAGATGGTCAAGGATAATTGATCTGCATTAAGGATAATTGACCTACAAGGGTAATTGGCCTGCATTAAGGACAACTGACATGCAAGGGTAATTGACCTGTAGTAGTGGTAAAATCCTAGAAAATTCTCACAAACGATATGAGACATTCTTACACCTTGTCACAGTAATTATCGAATGTTCTCTGAAATTTATTGCACCTCATGCACCTAAATAGATCGATTAATATTTTTGATATATTGATCAATTAATTTTTTAATATATAGATCAAATAATTTTTTAATTTAATTCGAATAGTTTCAACAAGAAAATATTTATATACCGATCAAATAAATATTTTTTTAATGTAGTTACTTCTAAATAGGTACAACTTTTTATCCTATATAGAAAATTAATATCAAATTTTTTTTTTAAATATGCATAAAATTTAGTTTCCATAGATACAAATACTTATTTCTGGATACTATGATGTATTTATGAATACATTCGATTTCTTTAAAGTAACTCTTCAATAAGCACGAATTTTTCCAAATTCCAGCTACAAATTTCTTTAAAGCAAATCCTGCCCATTTTTTGAAAATAAAAAAAATAAGAAAATAAGAAAATCTTCTCGTAAATGCAAAGCGACAGAACGAAAACATTCCAGTCTTCGAAATCCTTTCGTGTTGCCACTCCGACCGATAAAATTCTATCTTGGAAATGAATCAACGGAGTGGCTCTGTCGGTAAAAATAAAATTATTCAACGCAAAAGATTCGTTATTCCTTATTTTTCTTTTCCGTTTTCCCCACACTTGTTGAAAGGAACTTTGAGTATATATTTTTATTTACGGCTTTCTCTTGGCATCAGTGAGATGGTATTTGCACTAGCCGCAGAACCACTGGAATGTTATTGAAATTATTTATCTTGGAAATATGTATGTATGCACAACACTCGAAAAGAATTTCCTTGATAACGGTTCACTGCAAATAAAACTGTTGGTGTTGAGGTCTTTCTCTGAAAGCACAGCAAAATTTCTGGGGAAAAATATTAATATTTTTGGCACTTCCATTCGAAAATTTGAAACAAACTGTTTACTGGAAGGACATCATTTTGCGTTGATGCACCAAAACAGATTTGATAGAATTTCTTTCTGAGATATATGAATATTTCTTCTTCTTAACTAATAAATGAAACTGGTTACTTGTCATATTTTACTGAACCAGACAGACGGAATGCCTGTGAAATTCTTGAACTTACTAAGCAAAAGCACTTGTAAATAATAAAATAATTTGAAGACATCTTCAAAAGATAAATATTTATTTTCAGGCAAACACGTAAAACTCTCTGCATAAATATTTAAATTTAGAAAATATTTATGTTAAAAGATTTTATGTTTTCAAAACAGAATTTTGATCTTGGAATATCTCTGACAAACAAGAAGATTAAAAGTTCTCATCAGCTTTAAACACCTCATGATTTTTTTAATCATAACTAAAATATTTCTTTAGATACTCTGCTTTAGATTAAAGGGGGAAACAGAGAATCTAATGGATTCTTCTAGTTATGATTGATATTGATAATCTGCTTGTTCTGTAGTTGGTTGGGTGCGTTTATTTGCAGACAACATATTTCAGGCAATGTAAATCTGTCAATTTCTTTTCTATATAACGATAAATATTTAAGATATTCTACATTAAATTTAATTCTAATAATTATAATTTAAGAAAATCGGTTAAACTTTTTCTGATAAAAGTAATTGATTATTTTTTTAATTTAATTCGAATAGGTTCAATCTGAAAATTTCTACATATAGATCCTATAAATAGATCAATTAATTATTTTAATATATAGATCAATTAATTATTTTTTTTAATCAATTAATTATTTTAATATATAGATCAATTAATTATTTTAATATATAGATAAATTAATTATTTTAATATGTAGATCAATTAATTTTTTTAAATTCAATTCAAATGGTTTCAATCTCAAAATTTCTATCTATTGATCAAATAACTAGATCAATTCATTTTTTAATATTATATATAGATAAAAATAATTTTTTTAATTTAATTTGAATAGATTCAATTAAATAGTTTCTATATAAATATCAATTAAATATTTTCTCTAATTTAGTTACATCCAAACAAGTACAACTCCTTTATAGAAAATAAATTTCAAATTTTCTGGTGCATAAAATTTAGTTTCCATCGATACGAGTGTTTGTTTCTGAATACTATGCAATGGATTTACAATACATTCAATTTCTTTAAAGTAACTCTTCCATAAGCACGAATTTTTCAAATTCCAGCTACAATTTTCTTTGTAAAGAAAATCCTGCCCATTTTTTTAGAATAAAAAAGAAGGAAATAAGCAAATCTTTTCGAAAATGCAAAACAACTGAACGAAAACATTCCAGTCTTCGAAATCCTTTCGTGTTGCCACTTCAACCGATAAAATTCTATCTTGGAATTCAATCAACGGAGTGGCTCTGTCGGTAAAAATAAAATTATTCAACGAAAAAGATTCGATATTCTGTATTTTTCTTTTCCGTTTTGCCAACACTTGTTGAAAGGAACTTTGAGTATATATTTTTATTTACGGCTTTCTCCGCGCATCAGTGAGATGGTATTTGCACTAGTCGCAGAGAAACTGGACTGTTATTGAAATCACTTATTTTGGAAAATGTGTGTATGCACAACACTCGAAAAGAAATTCCTTCATAACGGTTTACTGCAAATAAAACTGTTAGTGTTAAGGTCTTTCTTTGAAAGCGAAGCAAAATTTCTGGGGAAAATATTGATATTTTTGGCACTTTCATGCGAAAATTCGAAACAAACGGTTTACTAAAAGGGCATCATTTTGCGTGGATGCATCAAAACAGATTTTTTTCTGAGAAATCTGAATATTTCTTCTTTTTAACTAATAAATGAAGCTGTTTACTTGTCATATTTTACTGAATCATGCAGATTGGCCAGCGGAATATTCTTGAAACTTAGCATATTTTACTAAACTCTGAGAAAGAGTTATACAAAATAAAATAATTCGATGACATCTTGAAAGGATAAATATTTATTTTCAGGTAAACAGGTTTCAGTATAACTCTCGGCATAAACATTTAAATTTAGAAAATATTTATCATGAAACATTTTATGCTGGAAAAACAAATTTGGACCTCAGAATATCTCTGCCAAATAAGAAGATTAAAAGTACTCCTCACCTATAAAAACTCACGTTTTTTTTAATCATAACTAGAATAATTCAGTAGATAATCTGTTTTAGATTAGAGGTTAAGAACAGATTATCAATATCATTCATAACTAGAACAATTCACTTTTTCCAGGAAAAACCATAAAACTCACTGCATAAACATTTAAATTTAGAAAAAATTCATCGGAAAAAATTTTATGCCGTCAAAACAAAATTTATGCTATCAAACATTTTTATTCATCTGTTGGTCTTGCGTTCAAGAATAATTGACCTGCAAGGGTAATTGAATTGTTGTATTTATAAAATCCTAGAAAATTCTCACAAACGATATGAGACATTTATACACCTTGCCACAGAAATCATCGAATGTCCTTGAATTTGATTGAAATTGATTTGAAATTGATTGTGCCTTGGGACGAATTTTAATATTTAAAAATGGAGGAATGTAACATAATGTGAGAAGAAATATAATCTTAAAACGAGTAATAATCTCAAAGAAAAATATCATCACTTTTGTAATTATTGATTGCGTATTACCATTTAGAGAATTAATTACATAACCGTTATTATTTTCTTTATTTACTACATAAAATTTTAAAAAACAAATGCTTATTATTTCTTTTTGAATGTATTGGGAAATAGGTCATATTTAATTCTATAACATTTCTTAGAATAGGTAAATACTTAAGGATTTACGATTATAAAACATATTATTTAAATAAGATCATTAAACGATTTAGATTATTTAAGGTTATAAAAATATATTTAAATAAGATTATTTACGATTATAAAAATAAATTTAAATAAGCTTATTTACGATTTAAACATAATTTAAGCATTTATATTTCTCATAAATTTTACGAAGTGTATGGTATTAATTTTTTACGCAGCGTTTTATGAAAGTACATTACGTTTTTTAGCACTTTTTCTTTAATTCGTCTTCCAGCTGTACATTATATAATTTTCCAACCTCAAAAAAAAAAAGAAAAAAAAGATTACTACAACAATAATAGAGTTATTTTAAAACTGAAATTATTTTTTTAAAAAAAGCACTCTTTTAAATCTGTAATCCAATACATATCACCCAATCACTTTATGAAATGAAAGAGTTTGCTGCGCGTAACCTTAGAAAAAATTGAAAATGTTATCATGTTTGAAATTGAAATTCCACCATGGAACCATTTTATTTTGTTGGAATTCTTATTGAAACTTTTCTCATCTCGAATCCAGTAATACCAAATATCAATTGCCTTACGGAACTCTACGCTATCTAAAATATTTTAACATCTTTTCTGATTATTTGTTTCTCTTGGTTCACATTCAGGCTAAAAGTGTAACTGTCATCAAAATCCTTGAAGGCAACACCAGCATTTACAATCTGGAGATCCAAGAATCCTAAGGGGTGGGGGGTAGGATTCCTGTTTTTCTGTTCAGAGCAAAGAGAATTCCTTCCAGAATTGGTTCTTTCAACACTAAATGACAGTGGACAGAATGACTCGATGCCAAAAATGGCACTTTGCTGTTCAGCAATGGCATTCGGAAAAAAATAGGTTGTTTTTTGAGGAATCAGTTGGTGAAGTAAATACTGAATTTCTAAACACAATTCTCCAACACGCTTAAACCAAAGAAATTAACAGCTTTATTTCATTCTAATTTCCGCGAACATATCGAATAATATTACTTAATTTTAATAATACTAATTTAATAATTTAATAATTTATCGAATAATATTACTTAATTAATCGAAATGAAAGTACAAGCACATTGGATTAATTTACTGAAAAGAACACTAAAAAAATATTTTTAGAGGCACTGATATGCATGCAGGCTTTTAAATTTGTTTAAATATTCTGATTGAAAATAATTAATACCTCAAAAATATATGCCTTCTGTGAGTACTTTTAAATTTATAGGTATATCCCGCGTAAATGTTCCGTAAGAGAGAAAATCCACAGAAATAGTCGATTCTCCATGCGAGAATCTTTATTAAATCACCGCGACACTAATATGCTTTTCAAAAAAGTTTCTTATAGATCTTGCCATAAGCAGAATAAAGATAAATGTAAGCAAATAAATTGACGTTTGAATATATGAAGATAATTGAGTGTGTAGAATATATTGACTGAATTGTATATATGGAATATATATATATTAAATATTCGTTTGTCCATGCATTTTTTATACCGCCACGACGCTGATACGCTTTTCAAAAAAGTATCTTATAAATCTTACCATTAATAGAATAAAGATAAATGTAAACAAATTATCGATGTATTACATAAAATTAATTGAATATGTAGAAAATATATTCTACATATTCAATTAATCTTATGTAATACATCGATAATACTATAATATACTGAATGATTTGAATATATATATATTGAATAGTTGATTGTCCGTGAGAGAATCTTTCTTAAATAATCACGACACTAATATGCTTTTCAAAAAAGTATCTTATAGATCTTGCCATTAACAGAATAAAGATAAATGCGAACATATAAATTGTCGTTTTAATATATGAGAATAATTGAATATGTAGAATAAATTGAATAGTGAATACATTGAATGAATATTCATGGAAATATATATATATATATATATATGTGTGTGTGTGTGTGTGTATATATAAATTAAATAGTCGTTTGTCCATGAGAGAATCTTTGTTAAGTTACCACGGCACTAATATGCGTTTCAAAACGGTTTTTTATAAATCTTGCTATTAACAGAAGAAAGATAATTAAAAACAAATGAATTGGCGTTTTAATATATGAAAATAATTGAATATTAAAATATATTGAATAGTATCATATACTGAATAAATTGAATATGTAGAATATATATTTTAATAGCCAATTATCCATGCGTTAGTTTATTAAATCACCAAGACACTAATATGCTTTTCGTTATATAATATGCCCTTTTAATATATGAGAATAATTTCTGAAATGAGTAAATCTCTAATCTAATCTCTCTTTGCATGCTTCTAATTTTTTAAAAGAATTTACGATGAAAATACTATAAGAATTTGCCCGTATAAGTTTATTATTTATAGAATAAACATTAATAATTTATAACCTATTCATAAACTACACAAATTGATATATATACAGATTTAATTTAAGTTTCTATCACAAGTGGAAGAAAATTTCTTGCGCAAGCGCATTGGGGAAGCTCTTACTGCCCCGATATTCCCCAAACTATGTGGCAAACATATCCGTTAAGTTTTCGTTCCGTTAATACAGAAGTCCTCCGCCGAAATTGAAAGCCAACGCTATCTTTGGGAAAATGGGAATTGTTTTGGATCATCTCACTTCTATTTACGACACTGGACTGGTGATTGAGGAAATTTGGGTTATTTGGTCGAGAACATGGCATTACTCGGAAACAGAGACGGTTTTCTGTAAACAAATCTATTACTAAAATAATACGCTCCATTACACCATATTCTGACATTCTATTTGAAAATATCTGTTAAAAATAAGATTGTTTTTTTTTTTTTTGTAAATTCAATTCTATTCAATACGTTTGTAACATTTTTATTCCAGATTGAACTATTTTTTATTAAAAACTAAATGTTTTGAAAGAATTTTTAATTGGTCAACATTTACCAAAAATATAAAGTCTTTTAATTTATACCAATGGTACAAATAAACAGTAGAAAGAATCCATTTATTTTTTTCTTAAACTTACAAACATTTTTTAAAAAATTCAAATAAAATGCAAAATTCTGAAATCCATATACAAATTTTACTTGTTGTGTCTAATACTCAGTGTCTTGCAGAGCGAGACGGACATACCATGAGGATGTCCTATTTTGGACATCCGTTTTTGGAACGAAATAATTAATTTAATGAAAAAAAGTGATCTTCTTAGTGTTTATAGTTTTTAATTTATAATGGAACACACACACTATCCAATTTTATACTTATAGAATGAATGAAAAAATTGTGGAATTGAATGTAGTGAAAATAGTCGAGTTAAATTATTAAGTAAGTGTGTATTATTAAGTAAACTTTAATTAAAAGTTTACTTATTTAAATAATAGCCTTATCTTATATTGACGTAACAGCCCTATCGTGGGCCAAGACCGTCTGCTTACTAGCAAATTTCGAGACTGGAAATGATATCTTTTTAAATAGTAGAGATGTAAGCCCTAAGCCAACATTCATTTTAGAGCGGTACATTGGCGGAATAACTTAACAATACATAATAACTTAACAATAAATTAATAACGGAATAACTATGGAATATTTTAATGGAATTTAACGGCTTAAAGTCGATTCCGGAATCCTACAAATATCCAAGGCACCGCGGGGACTCAAACCCGAAACCTGTGTCACCGAGCTCTAGTCACTCATCCATCAGGCCCCACAGCATTCTGAACTGAGATTTTTAATATTATACAATGCTACTAGAATTCAGTGATTGAAAATATCTATCTAACGTATGGGTCGGTTATGGGGCCTGATGGCCGAGTGACTAGCGCTCGGTGCCTTGGATATTTGTAGTGTTCCGGAATCCATTTTAAACCGTAGATCTCGGTCTCATATGACCGTAGAGCGTCACGAAGCTCAGTCTGTCTTCGCTCATTCACATCATCCCCAAACTGTAAAAAGGCAACTCAGCTCTAGGCACAATGATGTGGTGTGGTGCGGTGTAGCAGTTGAGAATACTAGGGGCCAGATGGCCGAGTGGTAAACACTCTGGAGCTCAGCGCCACAGGTTTGGGGTTCCATGTATGTTTGTAATGGTTCGGAATCCACTTTAACCCGTAGGTCTCGGTCGCATATGACCGTAGAGGGTCACCAAGCCCAGTGTGTCTTCTCTCATCAACATCATTTCCAAACTGTAAAGGGGCAGCTCAGCTCTAGGCACAGTGATGTGGTGTGATGTAGTAGTAGTTGAGAATGCTAAACAGAGATACTATCAAACAGATGACAACGCAATATTCTATAAAACATAAATAAAAAATGCCCTCAACTCCATAAACTTGACATTCCATGACAAAAAAAATTATATTTTTGTTCTCTCTTATCAGACTTTACAGTTTGCCCAAATTGCATCTTGAATATCAAAAAGTTTTAGTTAAAGTTTGTTTTTTGTGTTATAGTTTAACAGCTACATTTGATAAATTAGATAATGAGATAACATGTTGTTATTTTTAAGGAGTGATATTTCTCATTAATCTTCTAATGAAAACGCTGAAACCATTAACTAAATACATATCCCATTAAGCATCTAACAGACTTTTCAATGAATAATTAATTAAAATGCTTTTAAGGTTAAAACAAATTCTAAGACAAACTTGTGGAAACTGACACATAGGCCTTTCTGGAAAAATCTTTTATTTTAAAATTAATGAATCCGTGGAGTATAATTAATCGTTTATTCAATATTTAGCAATACTGATTCTCGGAATTTTTCGTTTCTGAACTTGAAATATATTTCATGGTATCTTGTCATCTTATAATATGAAGACAAATTTAATGTAGCGCCATTTTTCTGAGTATGTGGCTCTGTGTGAGTTATTACTTCCGGACAACTTTTGATTAATACAATCTTAATCAAAAGTATTTTAAAAAAGATACATTTTTGAAAAAGTTTTTAAAAGAGAAAATATTTGCAATTATGAAACTGTTTTTCAGAAAAACTAGATAAAGCATTTCTGCAGACGATTTTAAGCTAATTTCGATTTCGATTCTAATTCCATAATTTAGAATCGAAATCAAAATTTAAATGGAGAGATTTAAATAATTTTTAGAGACTTATTTGACAGTTATATTTTTTCAAAATAAATTCAATTAGAAAATCGAATAACATAACGGAATCGAATAGCAGAAATATTTATTTTTCGGAGCAATTCTTCATTGTGATTTATTTAATATTTGTAATGTTGGATGTAACATTGCACGAATTTTTTATTCTAAAAAATTTGAAATTCTTAGAATTTACTCATCTTAACATGTCAGCCAGTCAAATTGAATACCAATTACTTCTGGAATAAATATTAGGAATTCTCAATATCCAAACATTATGAATAAATCTGTAAAAATATAAAATTTTATAGAATTTGTGTTGTTGTTGTGTCATCTCATGTTTCGGAATCTGCCAGTAAACAGACGGCCTTGTTATTAACATATACAATAAGTAGTAATTAAAAATTATATTTGTGATTTGTTTTCCTAATTAATTAATTTTAATCCTTTAAATAATTTGTTAAATTTTAAAATTTATTCTTCTATTTAATAATTTCATTGTCCCATTTTAAATTTTTTTTTTTTTTTTTTAATTATTATATTTTAAAATTTATTCTTCTATTTAAATAATTTAATTGTTCTATTTAAATATTTTTTTAATTATTATATTTTAAATTTATATTCTATTTAATAATTTAATTGGTCTATTTTAAATTTTTTTTTTAAATTATTAAATTTTAAAATGTATTCTTTTACTAAATAATTTAATTGTTCTAGTTTAAATTTTTTTTAATTGTTATATTTTAATATTTTGTGCTTTTATTTAATAATTTAATTGTTCTGTTTAATTTTTTTTTTTAAAATTATTATATTTTAAAATTTATTCTTCTATTTAATAATTTAATTGTTCTATTTAAAAATTTTTTTAAAAATTAATATATTTTAAAATTTATTCTTCTATTTAATAATTTAATTATTCTATTTTAAATTTTGTTTAAAAATTATTGTATTTTTAAATTTAGTATTTGTTTTAATAATAACCAACCATCGCATTTAACACGTGCATTGCTCATTTTATTTACATATTTTAACTGTTTTTAACATCCTTTTTGTAAAAAATAAATAAATAAATAAAATTACTTTTATTGTTAAAAAAAAAAAAAAAAAACTTGATGTGTAACAGTTTTTTTTAGGTCTTTTAAAATTACTTTTTTTCTGAAGATTTATTTTAGATGTTTAGATTTTTTTCTCTTAAAATAGTGGTGGGGAAAAAACGCCATTGAAACAGCCCGAAAGCTCTCCGATGTACTTTTTATTTTAATTCCGCGTTCACATTAAAGGATTTAAAAACTAACTTATGGTAAATAAAAAGAATTTCCATTCGAGTTAATGCATTCATGCTTCTTTTTTTATTCTGCTTAAAAAAAGAAGTCGCCTTTTATTTTTAAACACAACGCTTAAACAGTCAAGTCGGTGGGTCTGCTTTCTTGCATAATCATCAGTATATACAAGGTTTTTCATTTTAAGATAAACAACAGTAATAATAAAAAAAGTCTTTCCAAGGAAATATTTTAGAACAAAAATTACTGAATGATTCACGAAAATTAATTTTTATCTTCTTAATTTGATCATGGTAATAGCACTGTTTGTGGTGATTTCAGGTTCGAGTACCGGTGGTTCCAAGGTTCTTTATAGTGATTCAGATTCTACTTTTAGCCATAGGTCCCTGTCTAATATGACTACTACACCACATCGCATCACTGTGCCTAGAGATGAGTTGCTCCTGACTGGGCTCTGTGACTGCTCTACTGTCATATGAGACTATACTACTCTATATACTCTATTCTACTCATATGCTTCTTCTTCTTCATTTTCGCAACAGCCCCACGCCGGTCCAAGACTATTTGTCTAATGGCAGATTTCGAGACAGGAGATGTTTTCTTTTTACCGTTTAGGGTTGTCAGCCCAACGCCCAATAGTATTATTATACCAACACCTATTGTTTGAAGGGGATTCTGAACCACTACAAGCATTCACGGCCAAACCGGGATTCGAAACCGAAGCCTGTGGTACCGAGCACCAGAGCTCTAGCCATTCGGCCATCAGGGCCCTCTCTAATATGACTGTAGAGCATAGGGCTAACAACCCTACACCGTAAAAAAAGAAAACATCTCATGTTTCGGAAACTGGTCAATCATGGGCTGTTCCGCTAAGGAAGAAGCTGAGATTGTGTATTAACATTGTAATTAAAAAGCATATTTGTGATTTTTTTCTTAATTAATTAGTTTTAATTACTTAAAATAATTCAAGTAAATAATTTAATTGTTCGATTTTAAAATTTATTCGTCATATTTTTAATTTTAATAATAACAAATCATAGCATTATACACTAGTATTATCGTATTTTATTTACATGTTTTAATTTTTTCTTATCATCCTTTTCGTTAAAGTTTTTTTTTGAACTACTATTTAAAAAAAAAATAAGCTTGATACGTAACAGTTTTTTTAGTTCTTTTAAAAGCACTATTCAAACAGCCCGAAAGCTCACAGAAGAACTTTTTATTTTAATTTCGCGTACACATTAAAGGATTTAAAAACCAACTTAGGGTAAATAAAAAGAATTTCCATTCGAGTTAACGCATTCATGCTTCTTTTTTTATTCTGTTTAGAAAAAGAAGTCGCCTTTTATTTTAAAATACAACACTTAAATAGTTAAGTCGATGGGTCTGCTTTCTTGCATAATCATCAGCATATACAAGGTTTTTCATTTTAAGTTGTTCTCAAATGCAATAGAAAATAATAAAAAAATAGATTTTACCAGGAAATATTTTGAAACAAAATTGAATTGATGAAAATTTATTTCATCTTCATAATTTGACTATAGTAATAGCACTGTCTCTGGCGGTCGGTGCCACAGGTTTCGGGTTCAAGTCCCTCTGATGCCATGGATGCCTGTAGTGGTTCGGAATCCATTTTAAGCCGTAGGTCCAGGTCTCATATGACTGTAAAGGAATCACACAGCCCAATCAGACTTCTCACCCACATCATTCCCAGATTGTATAGGGGCAACTAAAAAGCCTCTGACAAATGGATCAATTAATTAAATTATTTGTGAAACCGTAGTTTCTTAATCTGATTAATCAATGAAGAATTTTAATTAATTCATTTTTAATTAAATAATCTTTGAATATTTTGATAGAAAAATAGTAATAAAATAAGTTTAAAATGTCTGAAATACTTTTTACTTAAGAAATCATTTGTCCTCATTCACAAATTCTGTAATAGCCATTAAACTGTTAATATCATACAAAAAAACTTGTTTGAATATTTTTATGTAGTAGTGTGCAGGTTGGTCAACCAAGTTGTAATTGGGTGTGGTTGGGTTGAGATACTTGAGGCACAGTTTTAAGAACTCACAACTTCCTTTACACACACACAAACACCACACACATATAGTTAGAGACATACAATATTTAACACGTTTAAAGACAAATAATTATAGAATTATAGAGAGTTTTAGAATTATTTCAGACTGGGCTTCTTCTCATAGGGAAGTTACGACATTTCTTTAAAAATTAAATAGTTATACGTACCTAAAAGTTTTTATTGCGTATAAGTATATACATATTGAGATACAAATCCTATTAAAGTTTTTAATACATTTAATACTTCACAAGAGTAGCTTGCATTATTATTTACTATGTTAATAGTAAAAATGACGTATACATTGAACTTACTAATTTACTGGATTAAATATCATAAGAAATGAAAAGGTATTTTAAAATTTTAATAAATTTTTGGAATCCACTTATAGGTCTAAAAAAATATTTATTAAAATATAAAAATACCAAAAACAAATTAAAATTAAAAATATTGATTTATAGAATTTAAATTTAGGAAATATAGATTTATTTTGCCATTACTTGACAACTAGCGCCACAAAGGATGCTAGTGTTTTATTCAACTACTTATTTTATCCTTTTTTACCTTTATACTTTTTTATATTTTTAAAACTTTTTTTTTTTTTACTTATTTTATTCTTCAAAAATTTTTCTCAGGAAATATTTTGAAACAAAAATAACTGAATGATTCATGAAAATTTATTTTACCTCCATAACTTGATCATTATTACTACAGCATGGTAATATCACTGTCTCTGGCGCTCGGTGCCACAAGTTTCAGTTTCGAGTTCTGGCTATGCGATAGATGTTTGTAGTGGTTCGAAATCCACTTTAAACCGCAGGTTCCTCTCTAATAAGATCATAAAGCTTTGTCTTGAGATTTAGTTAGTCCTTATGGTTCCTCACTGAAAGTGAAGCTGTATATGACCCTTAGACATGCACCAGTCGCCTGCGAAGTGTCTATTGGACCTGGTGTACGTTTTTTTCTGCACCAGAGGGATTAGTAACAACAATGGCGCATACATTACGCTTATTAATTTATTAGATTAAATACCTTATTAAATAAAAGAGAATTTAAAATTTTAATAAATTTTAGAAATCTGTTCATAGATTTTACAAAAATATTTATTAATATATAAAAAAAGTAAAACAATTAAATTATTGATTTATAGAAAAATTAGAAAACACAGAATTATTTTGGTATAGCTTGATAACTAGCGTACACTAGCACGCAACAGAGGAAAGTATTTTATTCCTTTATTTATTATTTAAATTTTCCTGACAGTTCACAGAACAGCTCATTGGAATTCAAGAACCGTTCCAAATTGTCCGGGTCACTTTTAAATGACACCCATCCCAGGAACGGAAAGGATATCCTAATAATCCAACTGTCGTGGTGCCCGATCATAGACCAACCATCCCTCCTTCTTACCAAGGATCTGTAAAGAAGAACCAAATTAGCGAAAAGCTCTTGAGGAAAGTTTAGTGTGTGTACTCACTAAACATGTTTGTGGGATACCCCCTGACGAATGCAAGTCGCGGGGAAGAATTGAGTTAAGAGAGTTCGTGTCGAGAGCGAAAAGTGATTATCGACAAGAGGAGATTCTTGTTTGAGTTGCTGCCAACAGTTGCCTCTTTTTAGTCGGGGGTTGACTTCTCGGATGAAAAAAAAAGTGACAAACTCAGCAAAGAAAGTTGATACTATCAGGGTTGATCTTAGATCGTTGATGCACACGATTTTGATTTTCTGTGTGAATAACGAGTTAAAATTAATTAAATTCACAATTATTTAGCATGTAAATAAATTTTCAGCACAAATTAATTTAAAAATAATTTCGTAAATCTTATGAGAATAACTTACGAAGAGCAAAATTGCTTACAAACTCAAACATTAAACATTGATCTATTTTTGTATGCTTACAGTTTTTGCACTTGAAAATAATTTTTTATTTCTTGTCAGAATAACTTACAAGAGCAAAAATTATTATTTTATTTCTCGGATAAAAAAAATTGACGACCCTGCAGAGAAAGTTAATTCTATACAGGGTGGAACTTAGATCGTTGATGTATACTTAGAAGTTTTGATTTTCTCTGTGAATAACGAGTTAAAATTCATTAAATTCGCAATTATTTAGTTTGTAAATTAATTTTTAGCACTTAAAATGAATTTTTTACTTCTTATGTTAATAACTTACAACAGCAAAATTGCTTACAGTTTCAAGTATTAAACATTGATCTGTTTTGGTGTGCCTTTTTTTGAGTGCAAAAAATGCAAGCATACCTAAACAAACGAACGTTCAATATTTGAATCTCTAAGTAATTTTGCTGGTATCGTTGGTATAGTTGCCTATTTTTAGTTGGGGGTTAATTTCTCCGATAAAAAAAGTGACGACCCAGCGGAGAAAAGGGGTTAATCTTAGCGGGGTTAATATAAGATTAATCTTAGGGTTAACCTTAGGAAATTGACGTACACATAGAAGTTTTAATTTTCTGTGTGAGTAATGAGTTAAAATTAATTAAATTCGCAATATTTTCATTCAATGATTTTGAATTTTATTTATAAATTTATACACAAATTTTATCAAAAAATTTTAGAAGGGTTTTTTTAATCCATTATTTTACGATTACGATTAGCTTTAAATATTTATAAAAAAAATGCATTTTTCCTTAAAAATAAATAAGTTAGTTAATTAAAATACAGAGAGTTATTTGTTTTTAATATTGAGATGTTATTATTGAAAATAGTTTTCGGCCGCATAATGGTCAAATCAGTATTCACTTTTTAAACTGAATAAAAAAATTTAAATATTAATATTAATTTCATTCGAGTTAAAATAATTTTAAATAAAAAATTAAACATGTACTAAATGATAATAGTTTTAAAATTCATCCATTACTAAATATACTAGTTTTAAAATAATTTTTAAAATAACATTTTACATGTTACATAATAAGACGAAAAATGTGAAATAAATAATAATGACTCTAATTTATAAGCGTAAACCCTTTGAAAAATGATAATTATGCAAAAAATATTTGTCATTGGATATTACATTCTACCTTAGTGTTTAGATTCCACAATCATTGTTGTCTGAAATCGTTTTCGACTTGCCCGTTGCCATTCTCTTGTGTCTAAAATCCCTGCTTTAATCGGTGAGCCTTGTTAAATTCGACCGGAATGCGAAGTCCGATAATAGATTTAAACAAACACGATGAGAAGCGCGACACATTGGATTGTCGTGTGTTATGCGCTTGGGATGCCATCGTGATGACGACAGCAAACAGTTCCACTTATTGACCTATCAGATGAGAGCACTGTTCCTCTCCACAGTGATTGAAGATTCTGGGCTTACGTACATGTGCACTACAATTGATCTGCATTCTATGCTGAAAGGCAACAGTTGTTTGTTTATGAAGATAGTAATATTATATTTCAAATGAAACAAAGAAGTATACAAATACTTAAATTTTTAATATACATGAAATATATTTTTGTTTAAATTATTGCATCTTTTTAGAAAACGTGATTAATTTCACCTACGCTAACTGGTTCACGATAAATATTTCTGTAATATACATAACAAATAGGTTAAGAAGTTACCAGAAAATCGAATTCTGAAAAGTGCCATTTTAACAGACATGTGACAGCATTTTATTTATTAATTGAAATAAAAATATGAAAGTAAGTTTTATAAATAACCAGATTTTTTTAGAAAAACAGTTTTGTGTTGTAATATCCAGATTTTTTGTGAAAAACAGTGTTTCTTTTTTGTCACATTTTTTTAATTGTATAAATAAAGATGTATACAACTGTATACAAATGTATACAACTGGCTACTGTAACAAAATGTATACAACTGGCAAACACTTAGACAATTGGATGCCTCAAGGCAAGCGATGCCCCGACGTTACTCACTTAGCACTACCCAGGAGGTGCGTGTAGCTTGAAGATAAGTTACAGAAGCGGCGGAGTAACAATACCTTCGCAACGTTCTACGATCATGTTAGATGGGGATCTACAGTTCAAAGTGGGAACCACTAAAAATATCCATGGCACCGCCGGGACCCGAAACCAGTAGTACCGAACTCCAGAGCGCTAGCCACTCGGCCAACAGTCCTCCAATAAAGTACTAATATGAAATTAAAAAAGTATTTTTTAATACACAGTCAATATATATATTTGTATTTATACTATATGCTTAAGAATCCCATTAATTAAAGTATTCAAATTCTCCTTATTTTTTAATAATTTCCTTCATAAAATATATATAGTGATAAAATTCTATCCTGAAATGACTTGTAAACATTTTCAAATAATCATAAGCTGTCTTCATAAGGAATCACGCAATCATAAGGAATCTGACTGCATTCATAAGGAAACACTGGAAAGGAAATAATGGAGCAATAAAAAATATAATTTCTTCATGGCGAAAACTCATCAAATCAGATTATGCATGTTAGGTTCCTTTGGAAGGTATTGAATGGCATAAAATTAATAACTGATACTTTATATTGAAGTAAAATAAGTAATTATTAAATCTGAGTTGAAGTTATACTACTTGAATCTGATGAATAATGTTGATATTTTTTGTTTCAATGAATTGTACATTAATAAGTTGATTATTTTTCTTTAATTCCTACTATTAGTTCACACTCTCCCTATATATATCTTGTTCAAATTTTAAATCGTTATTATCGTTACTTTTTATTAATCCACTCATTTTCAAATACATTTTTTCGAACTTGTATTGGATGACATTTGAGTTGAGTTTTTTTTCAAATATTAATTAATTAAATAAATTTAATTAATTAATTTTAGTTTTTTTTTAGATTTAAGTTGCATGAATCTAATAATAGATGGCGCCAATTGTGAGAGGAAAATTTCAACTTTATTTGCAAAGGACTGCATAAAAGAATGCTTTTTTCTAAAAATATGTAATTTAGAGGACGCGTCTTATATATTGCCAGTAAATATTTCATTTAAAGATAAGTAATAAACTTTCTTTTTAAGTACAATGTGTAAAAATCACTAATAATAATAATAATAATGATATAGTACAGGTATTTAATATATTTAATATATTAATAGGCATTTAATGCATTTTTATTGAGATTTAATAGGTAGGTAACAAGTAGGTATTTAATATATTTAATAGATATTTTATATATTTTTATCAGTGCTCAACAGACTTTCTGTTAACTGAATAAAAGGATCCTTTTTTCTAAATCTGTTAATACAGTTAATCTTTTTTGTTTCATTAAAAAGTTAATTCTTTTTTAAATTGGTGCTCACAAAACTTGTAGTATATACAGTGAAGTGACAAAAGTCATGGGATAGCAATATGCAAATTTTCAGATGGCAGTAGCATCGCGTAGAACAGGTATAAATGCGCAGTGCTTTCACAGAGCTTTCATTTCTGTTCAAGTTATTCATGTGAAGGTTTTGACGTGATGATGACCGCACGACGGGAATTAACAGACTTTGAACGCGGAATGTTAGTTGGAGCTAGACGCACGGGTCATGCCATTTCCGAAATCATTAGGGAATTCAACATTCCCAGATCCACTGTGTCAAGAGTGTGCCGAGAGTATGAAATTTCAGGCATAACATCCCACCATGGACAGCGCAGTGGACGACCGCCTGCACTTAACGATCGAGACCGGCGACGTCTGCAAACAGTCGTAAATTCTAACAGACAAGCAACACTGCGTCAAATAACCGCAGAAATCAATGTGGGACGTACAAGGGACTTGTCTGTTAGAACTGTGCAGAGAAATTTGGCTTTCTTGGGCTATTCCAGCAGAAGACCGACTCGAGTGCCTTTACTGACAGAACGACATCGCTTGCAGCGACTCTCGTGGGCGCGTGAGCATATCGGTTGGTCCCTAGATGAATGGAAAACCGTGGCCTGGTCCGATGAGTCACGATTTCAGTTGGTAAGAGCTGATGGTAGGGTTCGAGTGTGGCGCAGACCCCACGAAGCCATGGACCCAAACTGTCAGCAAGGCACTGTTCAAGCTGGTGGTGGCTCCGTAATGGTGTGGGCTGTTTTTTCATGGCATGGACTTGGTCCTCTGGTGTGACTGGACCGAACATTGACTGGAAATGCTTATATTCAGCTACTTGGAGATCACTTGCAGCCATTCATGGACTTCATGTACCCAAACAACGATGGGATTTTTATGGATGACAATGCGCCATGTCACCGGGCCACAACTGTTCGCGATTGGTTTGAAAAACATTCTGGACAATTCCAACGAATGATCTGGCCACCTAGATCGCCCGACATGAATCCCATCGAGCATTTATGGGACATCATCGAGAGGTCTGTCCGTGCCCAAAATCCTGCACCATCAACGCTTTCACAATTATGGACGTCTATCGAGACAGCATGGCTCAATATTCCTGCAGAAGACTTCCAACGACTTGTTGAGTCCATGCCACGTCGAGTTGCTGCACTTCGCCGGGCGAAAGGAGGGCCGACACGATATTAAAAGGTATCCCATGACTTTTGTCACTTCAGTGTATATATTATATTAATAAATATTTAATATATTTTTATCAGTGCTCAACAGACTTTCTATTCACTGCATAAAAGAATGCTTTTTTCTAAAAATATATAAAATAGAGGGCGCATCTTATATATTGCAAATAAATACTTCATTAAAAGATAAGTAACAAACTTTCTCTTTTTAAGTACATTATGTAAAAATCACTATAATAGAAAATATATTTCATATAGCGTTTTATGCAGTATATAGTGATGGTTAACAAGCAATATAAAGAAAAAAGTCAATTCCTACTTTTTTTTCACTATATTGCAGAAAAGTCCTTTATAAATAATTTTCATTCATTTTTTGAAGTTTATCTGGCGTCATCTATTAGTAGATATATGCAACTTAAATCTAAAAAAAACTAAAATTAATGAATTAAATTTAATTACTGAATTAGTATTTGAAAATACTGTATTAACTTCAAGTGTCATCAACTACAAGTTCAAAAAAAACTGTATTCGAACTTGAGTGGATGAATAAAGAGTATTTTATGAACGATTGAAAATTGGAACAAGATATATATAGGGAGAGTGTGAGATAATAGAACGAATTGAGAAATAATGTAACTTAATATAATAATTTAAGAACATAATAAGAAGATTGAAGGCCACAAAGTAGAAGTATTAAAAAATACTCTTAAATTTAAAAGGAAATTAATCAATAAATAGATCTTCTAGAAAAATGTTCACTGTAAATAACTCTTTGCCTAAAAGAAACAAAAAAAAACATTACAATAGGTTTTCACCTTCCAACTTTTTTTTCTGTAATTTTTTTAAAGAATATATCCGTCTAGAAAAAAGGAAAAGATCTTTTTATTCTTGTGCATAAAGGTTTCCTCAGAAGATTAATCTTATCAAAGTCCACACTTTCTATGAGAGAAATTTTAGAATGCTCCACCAACTCCATTTATTACTTGCTTCAAGTAAAAAAAGTCTATTTTAAACGAAATCTTTAAAATAGAAACACCCAAAAGTCTTAAATTTTCCTTATTTATTATTATTATTATTATTTTTAATTTACAGTGAATGGTGTTAAAATCATCTTCTAAATTTATCTTACAAAGAAATGTTTTCCTTGTGAACTATGGTTGTGAAAAAACATTTTATAAATGACATTCATAACTTGTTTAATCTCCGTAGTTTAAGTAATTACATAAAATTTTATTCTACGATTATTCAGTTCTATTTTCGATGTAACTCGAATTCCAGTTTCATTTTCTTTCAGTTCTATTTCATTTCGTCTCGGCCTATATTGGACCTATAACGCCATCAAGAAGAGTGATACTTTCAGCTCAATGGCAACACTTTAAATTTTATTTACAAACATTATTTATATGTACAGAACTCTGTTTACAATGAAATGAAAATTAAAGATATCAACTAGATACTCAAGTGCAGTTCACTCCAAGGATGGAGATTTTCAGAGTTCTCTAGTCTAGACGAATCTAGTCCAACCGTTCTGCGGCAGACCTTAATTATCATACGGGGTGATAATTAAGGTCTGTTAAGGCAACAGATACAAGGTGTTCTAAGGCCATCTGCTTACTGGCAGATTCGAAACTAGAGGTTTACTTTTTACTGGGTAGAGTTTTCAGCCCTATGTCCAACGCTATATAGTCCTATTAGACAGGGACACACAGTTTAAAATGGACTCCGAACAACTACAAGTACCCATGGCACCGCCGTGACTAGAACCCGAAACTTGTGGCCAAGTTGTAATACTTTTGATATATTTCCAACAGAATTTTTTTTGTTCTAATGCAGCTGGCAAATACTTAGACCATTGTCTTTGATGCCCTTAGGCAAGCGCTACATCGAAGTTGCTTACTTAGCACTACCCAGGAGGGGTGTGTAGTAACGCGGAGTAACAATACACCCACATTGCTCTATGTTCCTGTTAGACCAAGAGTTATGGTTTAAAGTGGATTCCGGACCACTACAAACATCGATAGCATCACCGATACTCGAACTCGAAACCTCTGGGGCCGAGTGCCAGAGCATTAGCCTCTCGGCCATTCAGGACCAGAAATTAGAATTTAAAATTTAGGAATGGATCCATCATTCGTTTTAGTCAGTGAAAACAGCCTGGTTACCCATAATAAAATGTTTGAGATGAGATTTTCTTTCTTTTTAACTGATTTTAAGTTCACAATGGCTTATTAACCACTGAATATGAATAATTGTTTAACCTTTTCCAGCAAATTTTCTGAGATCGTGTCCTGATCTCAACCAACTCGTGCCACAGCTATAGGTCGTACCATATTTGAAAAGTACAACCGTATTACTGTGCCCAAAAAATAAGACCAATTATTATCTTTTTCTCAAAACTCTTTATTTATTCTTCCAAATTTATTTCATCGCCTTCCTCGAGTTGAAAGTGTGACTAAAGGTGACATTGTATCGATATGTATTCCTGAATAAGTAAGATTTTTCTTGAAAAAAACATGATCTTGGTATTTGGATTTATAAAATACATAAATTTTCAAACTAAGAGAGGAACGCTTTAAAATAACAGCTAATATTACTGTGCCAATGTAAGAACAATTATTTTTTTTTTTCAAATACTTTTTTTTTCTTCTTCCAAACTTATTTCATCGCCTTCAAAGTAATCCGCTCTGGATAGAATGCACTTATACAAACTTTTTTTTCCAATAATCAATGCATGCTAAAAAGTCATCGGCAGGGATGGCCTTCAAAGCGCGGCGATTCACGTTGAATCTCTTCAATCGACTCAAAACGGTATCCCCGGAGTGGTCTTTTGAGTTTAGGGAACAGCCAAACGTAGCACGGTGTGACTACGGTGGTTGTGGAACGATATGGATTTCATTTTTGGCGAAAAAGTCACGAAGAATGAATGCAGCGTGAGCTGGGGCATTCAGTGTTTTCGGTACCAATCGAGATTTCACGCGTTTGAGGCCCAAAATGGAATTGACCGATCCTTTTAAAATTCCTACACCATCAGTAAGGTCTCTCATTGTAAATCGACGGTTTGCAAGCACCAAATCTTTAATCTTTTGGACGTGAGGGTCGTCGGTTGAGGTTGAGGGTCGACCAGAGGGTTCTTCGTCTTCAACGCGTTCTCTGCCTTCTTTGAACTGTTTATATCACTTCTAAGCATTTTTTTCCGATATAGGAATATTCACCGAATGCCTTCTGCAACATTCTAAACGTTTACGCAAACAAAATTTCTTTGCTCAATTAATTCAGACATTTCAAAAATCGCCGGAATCAGTTTTAGCGTCTGACATAGCCAAGAGTAACTCAAACACTAATGAATATTTTGACGTGAAATTTCACACATGTCAAGGCCAGCAACCTAAAAAAGAAAAACAAATTGAAATTCCATAAGTCCCGGGAATTTTAAATTATATTTTACTTTTGGTCACAATTATCTTACTTTTTGGACACAGTAGTATAATAATGCGTCAGTCGAAAATTTAATATCAGATTTACAAATTCAGTAGTTTAATGAAATATTGCCCTAATCAATGTCTTTAACGTGACAGTTTTTGTCTCAAGAAGTGATCAATATACATAAAAGCAACCAAAGAAAAATAATTTTTTTTCAGATTACTTTCCTGAAGTTTTCTTTAAGTTTAAATTTCCGTCTTGACATTGTTTATCCAACACTTAGGTGATACATGGCCCAATATGTACCTATCTGAAAACATTTTTTTTTTTTTTAATATTTGTAAAAGGGAATTCAGGCTACTTATTTTCTGAACTTGATTTTATTCTGAATTTGAGAACGCGGAAATGGATCTTTGGATTATCGTCATTTTGAATTTGCATAATAGAATGGGACTTTTTTTCTTTGCGCGTTCTTTTTTTCTTTTTGAAAGCAATTTGATTTGAAGCAAGGTTTAAAGGCAAACATGGCGATATTTTCTTCTTTCATGGATTTAGAATTGGAAGAAGTCTTTTTTTCGAACTTTAGAAAGGTTGTTTGATGAATGTTTCGTTGAAAGTGTTGAAACTGGAGGGATGTTTCGTTTTCAAGTATGTGCAATATTTTCTTGATAAATAAAAATGAATTTATACTTAATTTAAGTTATATTTTCCACTTTTTAAAAAATAAAATTTAAGCAATAATCCATTATTGTATCGGAGTTTAATAGTTTTCTCAGTAGAATCCTTGGTAATACGTTTAACTACTCCTTGTTATATACGCTTCTTTTCTTCCTTGGCGTAACAGCCCATTGAGGTTCAAGGCCGTCTGCCTACTGGCAGATTCCGAGGCAAGAGATGTCTTCTTTTTACGGGGTAGGGTTGTCAGCCCTACGCCCAGGGAGCCGAGTGGCTGTCGCTCTGGCACTCGGACCCACAGGTTTCGGGTTCGAGTCAAGGCGGTGCCATGGATGCTTTTAGTGGGTCAGAATCCACTTTATGCCGTAGGTCCCGGTCTCATATTACCGTAGAGCGTCACAGTGCCCAATTCAGGTACCTTCTCCCTCACATCATTCCCAAATTGTAAAGGGGCAACTCTGCTTTAGGCACAGTGATGTGATATGGTGTAGTAGTAGTCCTACGCCCAACAATCATATTAGACTGGCACCTACGGTTTAAAATGGACTCGGAACCACTAAAAACATTCATAGTACCTCCTGGACTCAAACCCGAAAACTGCTACACTGAGCTCCAGAGTGCTAGATACTCGGCCGTCAAACCCTATTCATTATTCATGTTGATTAATGAAACAATTCTTTCCTAAATTTAAAGGAATTGATCAATAAATCTCATGCTTTTTAAAATTTTATTAAAATTATATATTAAATGATGAATTTAATTTTTAATAAACAAAGGAAATAACTTATTTTTCCTTCTCTTATCTGCAAAATCTGTGATTTCTAAAATATAAGAATGGGTCACAATATCAACTCAAGAAATATATTTCAAAACTTCACTATACAAAAAATATTCATAAGCAGTTAACAATTTTAACAATGTAATATGAAATAACATTGCATGAATGGCCGTGTGGCTAGCGCTCAGGCACTCGGTATCACAGGGTTCGACTCCCTTCGATGCCGTGGATGTTTGTAGTGGTTCGGAATCCACTTTAAACCGTAGGTTCCGGTCTAACATAATCGTAGATCGTTTCGAAGGTAGTGATACTCCGCGTCCGTAGCTTATCTTCAAACTACACTCACCTCAGTGCTAAGTGAGTAACGTCGGTGCAGCGCTGGCCTTAAGGCATCCAAGACAACTGTTTAAGTGTTTGCCAGCTGCATAGAACAAAAAAAAATTATGAAGTAAGAAATGTATATTTGTTTAATAATCAATTATTTTTGATTATGAAGATGAAAATGTCAAAAGAGAAATTAAGCAATTTTTGAATGAAATGAAATAAAATTTATTTTAAATCGAATTTATTATTTCACACACTAATTAATTAAGACTTCAATTTGCTTTTCCGTACGTAGAGTAATTCTGAAAGGTTACATGATTTGCAATAGCCTTTTAAAACTTACTTAATTAGTAAACGCTGTTTAAGGGATTCATTAGTAGGAAAACTTTTAAACTAAAGTTAAGAAGTCTACAAAATTTTTAGAACAAACTTAAACTTAAAGTCAGTGAAAATCAAAGAAACTATAAAACAGTTTTTGAAAGAAAAAAAAAATTAACAAATTTTATTCAAAATCTGACAAATTTAAAAACTTTATTTGCATTGTATAAAGAAATAAAATGAAGTCACTTTAACAGTAATTAG
Organism: Caerostris darwini; assembly: GCA_021605075.1. Taxonomy (NCBI): domain Eukaryota; kingdom Metazoa; phylum Arthropoda; class Arachnida; order Araneae; family Araneidae; genus Caerostris; species Caerostris darwini. The sequence continues at coordinate 89,201 of BPLQ01003177.1, forward strand.
TAATTAAAAAAGACTGTTTTATTAAAAGTTCAGTTTTAAGCCAAAGGGATTAAAAAGTTTATTTTTCTTGTAAAATACATGAGAATTATTTTTAAATACAATTTTAATTATTTGTTCCCGAGAAAGATTTTAACATAAGGATAAAATTTTTAATAAAGAGATAAAAATTAATTAAATGAATTTTGAATTGGTTACAAACATTTCATTAAAATACCCCTTAAAATTTTAATGGAATACAAAACATTTATTTTGTTAATTTAGAAAACAAAACAGACATAGAATATGCCTTTTATTATGTGGGAATTTTTTAATTTCTGCTATTAGCTCACACTCTCCCAATATATATCTTGTTTAAATTTTCAATCGTTAATAAAATACTTTTATTCATTCACTCAAGTTCAACTACATTTTTTGAAACTTGTAGTGGATGACGCTGGATGTTAATGCAGTTTTTTCAAATATTAATTCAGTAATTAAATTTAATTCATTAATTTTAGTTCTTTTTTATTTAAGTTGCATGTATCTAATAATAGATGGCGCCAGATGTCAGAGGAAAATTTCCATAGATTTAGGTGAAAACGCAAATAAAAAAAAAATTGGAATTATTTTTGTTTTTACATAGTATTATCATATATTTTCGTAAAAACAACTAAAAAAAAAATTAGAATTATTTTGGTACTTATATAGTATTACTATATATTAAGTAAAAACGCAATTAAGAAAAATGTTAATTATTTTTGTTTTAATATAGTAATACTATATATTTACGTAAAAACCCAAATAAATAAATTAGAATTATTTTTGTTTTTATATAGTACTTCCATAGATTTAGGTGAAAACGCAAATAAAAAAAATTAGAATTATTTTTGTTTTTACATAGTATTATCATATATTTACGTAAAAACAACTAAAAAAATTTAGAATTATTTTGGTTTTTATATAGTATTACTATATATTTACCTAAAAACAAACATAAAAAAAAATTAGAATTATTTCAATTCCTTCTATTAGCTCTCCCTCTCCCTACATATATCTTGTTTAAATTTTCAATCATTAATAAAATACTTTTATTCATTCACTCAAGTTCAACTACATTTTTTGAAACTTGTAGTGGATGACGCTGGATGTTAATACAGTTTTTTCAAATATTAATTCAGTAATTAAATTTAATTCATTAATTTTAGTTCTTTTTTTATTTAAGTTGCATGTATCTAATAATAGATGGTGCCAGATGTAAGAGGAAAATTTCAACTTTATTTGCAAAATACTTTCTGCAATATAGTGAAATAAAAATAGTAAGACTTTAAAAAAAAAATTATATTACCTGTGTATATGAAAAATACACAACGATAATAACATATTTAAATTAACGTATCTTTTTACGTATTATTTAATTACAAATATTTCAGTTGAATTCAATTACAAATATTTGATTAAAATATGATTTAAAATTCGTATGGAAGAAAACAATTATTTGGTTCATATAGAAAACAAAACATACACAGAATATGTGTTTTATTTCCTGGAAGTTTCTTTTTTTAATTAAAACTCATCATCATAACTGGTTCGACAGCCGGTTGTGGGCCTTGGCCTTCTTTAAAAGATCCAGCCAGGCTGTTCTCCTCTTAGTCGTGGACCTCCAGTTTTTGATCTGGAGGTCCACGGCCAAGAGTTTGATTTTAATAACATTAAAATCAGAGTCTAGACAGTCGACCCATCTCTTTTTCAGTCTTCCCCTGGGTCATTGTCCAAAAGGGATTACATTGAAAACCCTCAAAGCAGCTCTATCACTTTCCATTCTCATGAGATGACCGGCCCATCTCATTCTGTTCAATTTAACAAATTTTAGAATGTCAATATCTCTAAAAAGTTTGTAAAGTTCAAAATTGTATCTTCTTCGCCAATTTCCATTGTCGTTGATACCACCAAAAATAGTTCATAGCACATTTCTTTCAAAGATTGCCAACATTTTCTCTTCTCTTGCTGTTAGTGACCATGTTTCACACGCATATGTTATTAAATAAAAACTACACGACAATAACAACAAATTTAAATGAATGTATCTTTTTACTTGTTAATTAATTAAAAATATTTCAATTGAATTCATTTACATATAATATAAATGTATATTAAATAAACTAAATACTAAAAAATCATAGTCTTCACCTACTTCAGAAGATTTCTCTATTTCGTCTACATGGTTACTACTGTTTACATATATATGGGCATGTATGAGACCTGAAATATATTTTTGTAACAGATTACTTCCCGAAAATCGTGGGCCTGTATGGCCGAGTGGCTAGCACAGGTTTCGGGGGCGAGTCCCGGCGGTGCCGTGTTTGTTTGCAGTCGTTCGGAATCCACTGTAAACCGCAGTTCCCCGTCTAATAGGATCGTAGAGCGTTGCGGGGGTATTGTTACTCCGAGTCCGTAGCTTATCTTCAAGCTACACGCACCTCCTTGGTAGTGCTAAGTGAGTAACGTCGATGCAGCGCTTGCCTTAAGACATCGAAGACCATTGTGTAAGTGTTCGCCAGCTGCGTCGCAGTTAAAAATAGCATTTATGATTTTTTCCTAATTAATTCACTTCTGGAAAATCTTATTTCTAAATGTGTTGTAATTTTTCACTACTACTACTGCACCACACCGCCTCACTGTGCCTAGAGCTGCGTTGCCCCTTTACAGTTTGGGAAAGATATGAATAAGAGAAGTCTGATTGGGCTCTGTGACACTCTGACTGAAAGTGGATACCGAACCTCTACAAACAAAAATGGGACTGCCGGGACTCGAACTCGAAACCTGTGGTACCGAATGCCTTCTGCAACATTCTATACGTTTCCGCAAACAAAATTTAATGCAAGTTATTTACTCAATTAATTTCAAAAATCGTCGGAATCAGTTTTAGCGCTTCACAAAGCCAAGCGTAACTCAAACACTAATGAATATTTAGAAGGCCAATTTCACACCGATGTCAAGGACAGTGGCAGCAACCTAAAAAAGAAACACAATTGAAATTTCATGAGCCCTGAGAATTTTAAAGTAAAAAATGGTCTTACTTTTTGGACACAATAGTAGGAATACCCTGTAAAGTAATTTTTTATATTGAAAAGTACGAAATATACTAGGTTTTTTCCCCCAAGTTATCAGGTAATGATGTGTTCTAAAACCCCCTTGGGAAGTCTTAATTTTCCTTCTCCTCACGTGAGATCAGGTGTACCCCAGGTTTCTTTCATTGCAGTTGTTCTCGGAATCCACACACTTCTTACAAATCCCGCCCAAACTATAATGACTTTCATTATCTCCCAGCAACGATGATTTCCTCCATGATAAAGTTAATATGAGTTCTTGTGGAGGAGGACACATTGTTGAAAAAACAATTCGAAAGAGGATAGTAATAATTGGCTTTGGCCATAAGTACTAATTACTACATATGCTTTATATCATTTTCGTAATACCTTCTATGAAAATCTCTTTCATCGCTTAAGCTTCGTTAAATCAATAAGACGTCTAATACTTCGAAATTTCCAATATGATAAAATGAAATAATAATTTCAGGACTTTAAAATTTCTTGTAATTAAAAAAAAAAATTTAGCAATTAAGTGATTGAAAAGAAAAGAAAAAAAAGAAATTTTTAAAAAAGAACACAAATGATGAATTATAATTAATAAATGTTTAAAATAAATTGTAGCTATTTCTCGAGCAGATTTTATGCTTATATTTTATAATTATGTTTTTATATAATTAATAATTATCTATAAACAATGCAAGTCATTGCGAGCAATGAAACAGAATATAGGTTTATGTATTTCATGAGGTCTTAGTACAAAATACTAATTGCATGTAATATAAATATCCACGATACTGCATATCTGCTATCAGGTTTGAGTGGCAGGTTGTTATTAGTAGATACATTATGTAATCTATAATTTTATGCCACGTTTTTTAGTTTAAATTATATTATTATGTTATATTTGATGCAAGTCTTTGCAAACACAATATAATGTGAATAAAAAATTATAGTTCTTACGATAAATCTTACCTGCTGTCAGATTTGAGTGATAGGTTGTTATTAAAAGATACATCGTGAATATAAGTAACTAAAAAGACAACATTTATCCTTAGTTTAAAAATATACACTGAAGTGACAAAAGTCATGGGATAGCAATATGCAAATTTTCAGATGGCAGTAGCATCGCGTAGAACAGGTATAAATGCTCAGTGCTTTCGCAGAGCTTTCATTTCTGTTCAAGTTATTCATGTGAAGAGGTTTTGACGTGATGATGACCGCACGACGGGAATTAACAGACTTTGAACGCGGAATGTTAGTTGGAGCTAGACGCATGGGTCATGCCATTTCGGAAATCGTTAGGGAATTCAACATTCCCAGATCCACTGTGTCAAGAGTGTGCCGAGAGTATGAAATTTCAGGCATAACATCCCACCATGGACAGCGCAGTGGTCGACCGCCTGCACTTAACGACCGAGACCGGCGACGTCTGCAAAAAGTCTAACAGACAAACAACACTGCGTCAAATAACCGCAGAAATCAATGTGGGACGTACAAGGGACTTGTCTGTTAGAACTGTGCGGAGAAATTTGGCTTTCTTGGGCTATTCCAGCAGAAGACCGACTCGAGTGCCGTTACTGACAGAACGACATCGCTTGCAGCGACTCTCGTGGGCACTTGAGCATATCGGTTGGTCCCTAGATGAATGGAAAACCATGGCCTGGTCCGATGAGTCACGATTTTAGTGTGTAACAGCTGATGGTAGGGTTCGAGTGTGGCGCAGACCCCACGAAGCCATGGACCCAAACTGTCAGCAAGGCACTGTTCAAGCTGGTGGTGGCTCCGTAATGGTGTGGGCTGTTTTTTCATGGCATGGACTTGGTCCTCTTGTGCGACTGGACCGAACATTGACTGGAAATGCTTATGTTCAGCTACTTGGAGATCACTTGCAGCCATTCATGGACTTCATGTACCCAAACAACGATGGGATTTTTATGGATGACAATGCGCCATGTCACCGGGCCACAACTGTTCGCGATTGGTTTGAAGAACATTCTGGACAATTCCAACGAATGATCTGGCCACCTAGATCGCCCGACATGAATCCCATCGAGCATTTATGGGACATCATCGAGAGGTCTGTTCATGGCCAAAATCCTGCACCATCAACGCTTTCACAATTATGGACGTCTATCGAGACAGCATGGCTCAATATTCCTGCAGAAGACTTCCAACGACTTGTTGAGTCCTTGCCACGTCGAGTTGCTGCACTTCGCCGGGCGAAAGGAGGGCCGACACGATATTAAGAGGTATCCCATGACTTTTGTCACTTCAGTGTAAGTATTTAATTAGCTATAATTTAATGCCACGATTTATTAGTTTAAATTATTTAATTATTTTACATTTGATGTTACAAGCCTTTGCAAACAATAAAACAGAATATGCCGTTAATAAAAAATATATGACAGATAATTTTGTATGGCACTGCAATTAAAATAGTTTTAAAATCGATTTTGTGATTTTTTTTTTTTTTTTTTTGTTATTAATATTCTTTAAAAAAGTTCAGCAGACGATAAAAATATAATATTTTATCTTTCTTATTTCAAATATTCCTCGTTCGCATACCACAGAGAAAAAGAGAAGCCTAATTCACCCTAAATTAGAGGTTTCGAACTCATTCAAGAAAAAAAAGGAATATTTATGGCACTAAACAACTTTTTTATGAAAAAAAAAAAACTATTCGAATCTAATAATTGGAAGGAAAACGGATATTAAACTTAAATAATACTTCAGAGATGAAACATTCGAGCATTTAAAAAATTATCTACAAATTCTAAGGGTTATAGTTCTTATTACCTAATTATCGTAATCAGTATAAGGCAGACGATATTTTTTTTCATTATCGTTTTTCCAGGATAATAAATATCTTTTAATTTTAGGGGATTGAAACGAAAGCTGCTCTAATTAATGAAACAGAGAATTGCATATATTCTCTGAATTTTCGAGTTACCATGATTTTTTTTAAGTAAGATTTATGCGAATAAGCTTAGTTGAGACTTTTATTACGTTACGTTCATTTATTATTTTTTATTCAATGATATTTTATGATACTATTTGAAGTAATGTGAATATTAAAAAAAAGATTAGCAATCAGCAACTACGTTTTCAATTCAATTGAAAAAGGTTATTTTCAATTCTTGTATATTTATAAAATCATTATTTTTTTTATTTGTACAAATTATTTTTCGTTATTTGTGCAATTTATCTTGTGTCTTAAAAAGATGAACATTTTATTTTTGGATTAAATTTTTAAATCACTGATTAAAGATATTTTTTTTTTTTCTTTCCTAAAAAAAAAAAAAAAAAAAAATGTGTAAATTAGAAAAAATATATTTCTGATTATGTGTAAAACAGTATACATTTTTAATGAAAAAAAAGTAACACTTTTCTTTTTTTTTTATGAAAAGTAAACAAAAAGGGGTAAGAATAGATAAAATTAAAAAAATAGATAAAATTAAACTTATAAATACAAATTTAATCAAAAAAATGTATGTCAAGTTAATTAATTTTTCAATTTACTCATTAAGTGAAAAATGCATGAATTTTTATTTTCAATGATTTTAGGAAATCAGATTTCTGTTAAAATCGTTCTTTACTTAGCAGAAAAATCACTTAAAATTTCTTAAAATGGTTTTTTATTAAAAAGATAATTAGTGACAGGTTGTTCTCCTTAGTACAAAACACTAACTGCCTGTAATATAAATATCCACGATACTACTTATCTCCTGTCAGATTTGAGTGATAGGTTGTTATTAAAAGATACATTACGCATATAACTATCCAAAAAGACAGCATTTATCCTTAGTTTTAAAATATTTAAAGTGCTTAATAATCAATAATCACTTTTTTTAGTTTAAATTATATTATGTTATATTTGATGCAAGTCCTTGCAAACAATAAAAAAAAAAAAAAAAATGGGGGAAAAATTTTTTTTTTTTCTTTCTAATGCAGCTGGCAAACACTTAGACAGGATGCCTTAAGGCAAGCGCTGCACAGACGTTACTCACTTTGCATTACCCAGGGGTCGCGTGTAACTTGAAGACAAGCCACGGACGCTGAGTAACAATGCCCCCGCAATGCTCTACGATCCTATTAAACCGGGACCTACGGTTTAAAGTGGATTCCGAACCACTACAAACATCCATGGCACCGCCGGGACTCGAACCCGAAACCTGTGGTACCGAGCTCCAGAGCGCTAGCCACCCGGCCATTCAGGCCCCGAATAAAAAATATATGATTGTAAATTTTTTATGGTAATGCAATTAAGATAGTTCTTAAATCGATTAAGTATAAATATAATAATGTATCGATATATTCTTCAAAAAAAAATCAGCAGACGAGAAAAAATATAATATTTTATCTTTCTTATTACAAATATTCCTCGTTCACTTACCACCATGAAAAAAAGAAGCCTAATTCGCCCTAAATTAGAGGTTTTGAACTCATTCAAGAAAGAAAAGAAATATTTATGGCACAAGAGTTCTTTAAACAACTTTTTTTATGAAAAAAACTATTCGAATCAAATAATTGGAATGAAAACGGATATTAAACTGAATAATACTTCAGAGATGAAACATTCGAGCATTTAAAAAATTATCTACAAACCTTAACGGTTACAGTTCGTATTTCCTAATTATCGTAATCAGTATAAGGCAAACGATATTTTTTTGGTATTATCGTTTTTCCAGGATAATAAATATCTTTTAATTTTATGGGATTGAAACGAAAGCTGCTCTAATTAATGGAACAGCGGATTGCATATATTCTCTGAATTTTCGAACTACCATGATTTTTTTAAGTAAGATTTATGCGAATAAGCTTAGTTGAGACTTTTATTCCGTTACGTTCTTTTATTATTTTTTATTCAATGATTTTTTTTTATGATATTGTTTGAATTAATGTTAATATTAATAAAAAGATTATGAATTACGTTTTCAATTCGATTAAAAAAGTTATTTTAATTCTTGTATATTTATAAAATCCTTTTTTTTTTATTTGTAAAAAGTCTTTTTCGTTATTTGTGGAATTTTTCTTTTGTTTTAAAATATGAACATTTTATTTTTGGATCAAAATCACTGATTAAAGAAAAACTTTTTTTCTTTTCTAAAGAAAATTAAATCAAAAATATGAAAAGTAAAAAACATATATACACTGAAGTGACAAAAGTCATGGGATAGCAATATGCAAATTTTCAGATGGCAGTAGCATCGCGTAGAACAGGTATAAATGCTCAGTGCTTTCGCAGAGCTTTCATTTCTGTTCAAGTTATTCATGTGAAGAGGTTTTGACGTGATGATGACCGCACGACGGGAATTAACAGATTTGTATGCGGAATGTTAGTTGGAGCTAGACGCATGGGTCATGCCATTTCGGAAATCGTTAGGGAATTCAACATTCCCAGATCCACTGTGTCAAGAGTGTGCCGAGAGTATGAAATTTCAGGCATAACATCCCACCATGGACAGCGCAGTGGTCGACCGCCTGCACTTAACGACCGAGACCGGCGACGTCTGCAAAAAGTCGTAAAGTCTAACAGACAAACAACACTGCGTCAAATAACCGCAGAAATCAATGTGGGACGTACAAGGGACTTGTCTGTTAGAACTGTGCGGAGAAATTTGGCTTTCTTGGGCTATTCCAGCAGAAGACCGACTCGAGTGCCTTTACTGACAGAACGACATCGCTTGCAGCGACTCTCGTGGGCACTTGAGCATATCGGTTGGTCCCTAGATGAATGGAAAACCATGGCCTGGTCCGATGAGTCACGATTTTAGTGTGTAACAGCTGATGGTAGGGTTCGAGTGTGGCGCAGACCCCACGAAGCCATGGACCCAAACTGTCAGCAAGGCACTGTTCAAGCTGGTGGTGGCTCCGTAATGGTGTGGGCTGTTTTTTCATGGCATGGACTTGGTCCTCTTGTGCGACTGGACCGAACATTGACTGGAAATGCTTATGTTCAGCTACTTGGAGATCACTTGCAGCCATTCATGGACTTCATGTACCCAAACAACGATGGGATTTTTATGGATGACAATGCGCCATGTCACCGGGCCACAACTGTTCGCGATTGGTTTGAAGAACATTCTGGACAATTCCAACGAATGTCCAGAATGACAGAGCAATCCATCAATCAATCAATCAATAGACAGCCAATCCCATCGAGCATTTATGGGACATCATCGAGAGGTCTGTTCATGGCCAAAATCCTGCACCATCAACGCTTTCACAATTATGGACGTCTATCGAGACAGCATGGCTCAATATTCCTGCAGAAGACTTCCAACGACTTGTTGAGTCCTTGCCACGTCGAGTTGCTGCACTTCGCCGGGCGAAAGGAGGGGCCGACACGATATTAAGAGGTATCCCATGACTTTTGTCACTTCAGTGTAAGTATTTAATTAGCTATAATTTAATGCCACGATTTATTAGTTTAAATTATTTAATTATTTTACATTTGATGTTACAAGCCTTTGCAAACAATAAAACAGAATATGCCGTTAATAAAAAATATATGACAGATAATTTTGTATGGCACTGCAATTAAAATAATTTTAAAAATCGATTTTGTGATTTTTTTTTTTTTTGTTGCTATTAATATTCTTTAAAAAAGTTCAGCAGACGATAAAAATATAATATTTTATCTTTCTTATTTCAAATATTCCTCGTTCGCATACCACAGAGAAAAAGAGAAGCCTAATTCACCCTAAATTAGAAGTTTCGAACTCATTCAAGAAAAAAAAGGAATATTTATGGCACTAAACAACTTTTTTATGAAAAAAAAAACTATTCGAATCTAATAATTGGAAGGAAAACGGATATTAAACTTAAATAATACTTCAGAGATGAAACATTCGAGCATTTAAAAAATTATCTACAAATTCTAAGGGTTATAGTTCTTATTACCTAATTATCGTAATCAGTATAAGGCAGACGATATTTTTTTTCATTATCGTTTTTCCAGGATAATAAATATCTTTTAATTTTAGGGGATTGAAACGAAAGCTGCTCTAATTAATGAAACAGAGAATTGCATATATTCTCTGAATTTTCGAGCTACCATGATTTTTTTTAAGTAAGATTTATGCGAATAAGCTTAGTTGAGACTTTTATTACGTTACGTTCATTTATTATTTTTTATTCAATGATATTTTATGATACTATTTGAAGTAATGTGAATATTAAAAAAAAGATTAGCAATCAGCAACTACGTTTTCAATTCAATTGAAAAAGGTTATTTTCAATTCTTGTATATTTATAAAATCATTATTTTTTTTTTATTTGTACAAATTATTTTTCGTTATTTGTGCAATTTATCTTGTGTCTTAAAAAGATGAACATTTTATTTTTGGATTAAATTTTTAAATCACTGATTAAAGATATTTTTTTTTCTTTCCTAAAAAAAAAAAAAAAAAAAAATGTGTAAATTAGAAAAAATATATTTCTGATTATGTGTAAAACAGTATACATTTTTAATGAAAAAAAAGTAACACTTTTCTTTTTTTTTTATGAAAAGTAAACAAAAAGGGGTAAGAATAGATAAAATTAAAAAAATAGATAAAATTAAACTTATAAATACAAATTTAATCAAAAAAATGTATGTCAAGTTAATTAATTTTTCAATTTACTCATTAAGTGAAAAATGCATGAATTTTTATTTTCAATGATTTTAGGAAATCAGATTTCTGTTAAAATCGTTCTTTACTTAGCAGAAAAATCACTTAAAATTTCTTAAAATGGTTTTTTATTAAAAAGATAATTAGTGACAGGTTGTTCTCCTTAGTACAAAACACTAACTGCCTGTAATATAAATATCCACGATACTACTTATCTCCTGTCAGATTTGAGTGATAGGTTGTTATTAAAAGATACATTACGCATATAACTATCCAAAAAGACAGCATTTATCCTTAGTTTTAAAATATGTAAAGTGCTTAATAATCAATAATCACTTTTTTTAGTTTAAATTATATTATGTTATATTTGATGCAAGTCCTTGCAAACAATAAAACAGAAAAAAAAAAAAAAAAAAAAATGGGGGAAAAAATTTTTTTTCTTTCTAATGCAGCTGGCAAACACTTAGACAGGATGCCTTAAGGCAAGCGCTGCACAGACGTTACTCACTTTGCATTACCCAGGGGTCGCGTGTAACTTGAAGACAAGCCACGGACGCTGAGTAACAATGCCCCCGCAATGCTCTACGATCTATTAAACCGGGACCTACGGTTTAAAGTGGATTCGAACCACTACAAACATCCATGGCACCGCCGGGACTCGAACCCGAAACCTGTGGTACCGAGCTCCAGAGCGCTAGCCACCCGGCCATTCAGGCCCCGAATAAAAAAATATGATTGTAAATTTTTTTTATGGTAATGCAATTAAGATAGTTCTTAAATCGATTAAGTATAAAATATAATAATGTATCGATATATTCTTCAAAAAAATCAGCAGACGAGAAAAAAAATATAATATTTTTATCTTTCTTATTACAAATATTCCTCGTTCACTTACCACCATGAAAAAAGAAGCCTAATTCGCCCTAAATTAGAGGTTTTGAACTCATTCAAGAAAGAAAAGAAATATTTATGGCACAAGAAGTTCTTTAAACAACTTTTTATGAAAAAACTATTCGAATCAAATAATTGGAATGAAAACGGATATTAAACTGAATAATACTTCAGAGATGAAACATTCGAGCATTTAAAAAATTATCTACAAACCTTAACGGTTACAGTTCGTATTTCTAATTATCGTAATCGGTATAAGGCAAACGATATTTTTTTTTTTGGTATTATCGTTTTTCAGGATAATAAATACTTTTAATTTTATGGGATTGAAACGAAAGCTGCTCCTAATTAATGGAACAGCGGATTGCATATATTCTGAATTTTCGAGCTACTGCATGATTTTTTTAAGTAAGAAGATTAGTTGAGACTTTTTATTCCGTTACGTTCTTTTATTATTTTTTATTCAACGATTTTTTTTATGATATTGTTTGAATTAATGTTAATATTAATAAAAAGATTAGGAATTACGTTTCAATTCGATTAAAAATTGCTTTAATTCTTGTATATTTACAAAATCCTTTTTTTTTATTTGTAAAAAGTCTTTTTCGTTATTTGTGGAATTTTTCTTTTGTTTTAAAATATGAACATTTTGATTTTTGGATCAAAATCACTGATTAAAAAACTTTTCTTTTCTAAGAAAAATTAAATCAAAAATATGAAAAGTAAAAAAACATATATACACTGAA
>BPLQ01003179.1:0-41520 GCA_021605075.1 Caerostris darwini
GATTGCAAAATTTGAACAAGATATATATATATATATAGGGTTAGAGTGTGAGCTAATAGAAAGAACGATGTTTTCTTTTTTAGGGTGTGGGCGTCTTAGTTTTTAGACACAGTAGTATTCTTGTTGTTGTTATTATGTGTAAATTTTGTTCAGTTGTTTAGACATTAACATTGAACCCATTTGTAATTAAAGGGTCGTTTTGAATTCAAATAATCTAGTGTTTATTAATTAATTAATACACAAATCAAAGTATTTTCTAAGCGATGCCAACTTTATTTGGAATTCAAATGCAGATAGTTTATTAACAAAAAAAAAAAAAAAAAAAACAGTGTATACAGCATAAAACTCATTTCACAAGCAATAAACATTCAATTTATTTTATCACACTTTTATTGAAATGAAATGTGAACAAGGTTTTTTATAATACACTCGAACTTATAAGAACTTCCATACACAGCAAATCTAATGTATACAAAGTTTAGAAACCACAACATACACTGAAAAACAAACAAAACTAACGGCATTCTACAGTCTACAGAAAAAGCTTCTACTGTTTCATAAATGAATAAAATGAAAATCTATAAGAAAAAACACAACAAAAACATACATTATATATCAGGGTAGGGCTTCGCCGGGGCGCACCCAGCGCCCAGAAGAGAGGTTAAATAAGCTGTAGTGCGGCGCTGGGGCGCACTTCAATTGGATAAATCAGGTGTAGGGCTGCGCCGGGGCGCACCCGGCGACAGAAGAGGTTAAATAAGCAGTAGGGCGGCGCTCGTGCCGGATATGAAATCAGGTGTAGGGCTGCGCCCGAGGAGACAGAAGAGTGAAAACTAGGTGGGGCGGCGCCCGGCACCTAGTTTCCATTGTTCTATCTCCTTGTGCGCCCATACACGAGATTCTTTTCCAATTTTTCTCTCTGGGTGCGCCCCGGCGCCCAGCACCTGATTTCCCCCTCTTCTGTCTCTGGGTGCGCCCTGGCGCCGCCTAGTTTCCAATCTTCTGTCTCTGGGTGCGCCCCGGCGCCGCACCTGATTTCCACTCTTAGTCTTTCCAATTTCTTCTTGTCTCTGGGTGCGCCCCGGCGCAGCTTTCCACCTGTTTCCAATCTTCTGTCTCTGGGTGATTTCCCCTCTTCTGTCTCAGGGTGCGCCCTGGCGCCGCCCTACACATAGTTTCCAATCTTCTGTCTCTGTGTGCGCCCCGGCGCAGCCCTACACCTAGTTTTCACTCTTCTGTCTCCGGTTGCGCCCCGGAGGAGCCCTACACCTGATTTCTTCACTTCCGTCTCCGGGTGCGGGCAAGTAAGAAAGATTGGTTTGATGCAGAAAGCAAATCTGTAACTCAATTAAAAAAATAAAGCATATCGTGATATGCATCATGGGAGATTCACTAAAGGATCTATAAATACAATATGGTAAGAAAAAATGAGAAAAGAACTTATAAAGGGAAAAAACGATTATTTCACGAGGATTTAGTCAAGGGTGTTGAGCATCTGAGAGGAAGCAATGAAAACAGAGATTTTTAAAAAATGATTACTAATAATCGAAGGGATTTTAAATCCAGAATCATGTTCTATAAAAATAAGGGTGGTGAAATTCTTATTGATTCCAAATATTTTTCTGATAGATGGATAGAATATTTTAGTAACCTACTTAATATAATCAATCTACTTGTTCGTTTAGTAACCCCTTCAAAATCGGATGGACATCCAGGTATTTTCACCTAGGTTAGAAGAGATTGAATTAGCTCTTAGGTGGTAGGCTTAGCTCAATTGGCCTTGGAATATGTAATTCAAAATTCCTGCATTAACACTAGAGGTATCATCTTTACCAAAACTGTGCAACTCCTTGCTTATGCTAATGATACAGTAATCATTGCATGTACAAAAGTGCTTTATTAGAGTATTTTTTCATTCTTAAGAAATCGGCTGGAGGCGGAAATCTAATTGCTGTATTTGATTATTAATGAAGACAAGACTAAATATTTGCTATTTATTAAAACTCCAGTGAGCTAAAAATATCTGGAGATTGAAAACTTTAAATTTGAAATGGCTGATAATTTTAGGCCATCTTGGCTCAAACATTAGTACTCTAAATGATAATAGGTATTGAAATAAGCAGACGTAGTCTTTCTGCTAATCGCTCGAAGAGAATAAGAACAAGAATTTGAATAAGAATTTTATTAAGGTCAAAATTAATTAGAAAATTTTCAAAAATTATGTTACATAAAACAATCAATAGGTCTGTGCTCAAATATCTGAGACCTGGATCTTGATTAAATCAGAGGCAGAATAATTGGCTATCTTTGAGCTATAGGCTCTTTTAAAACTCTTTCACGCAGTGAATGTGAATGGTTTATGAGGACAATGACATAATTTTGAAATGAATAGGTTATTCAAGGAGATAGATATCATTACAAATTTTAATTTGAAATTTGCAGACCGCATATGCCGAAGGGACTTCTCTTTTTTGACATTGAAGATCTTCAACTATAAGCCTATTGGAACTAGAACTAGGAGAAGGCCCAAGCTGAGATTGACCGATTGTGTGAGGAGGATTTTCAAATTTTATAAGTTACTAATTGGATAACTTTCATCAAGAGGAAATAGGAATGGAAGAAAGTTCTGCCTTGGCCCACCAGGAGCTCTTATGTCAATAGAAGAAATATCAAAAGTATATTAAAGAATATATGATAAAAATATGTTTACTTCTTTTAAAAGTAATAAATTCATAAGTGAATTTCCTTTGTAGATCATACAACATTAAGATGTTGTATTTCACGTCTAGTGTTTCAGATTATTTTAAGTGATCTAACGACAATAATAGCAATGATATGCCATTGGAATTCATGCAAATTCAGTGTAAGAGTTTTGCTTTTAAAACTATTTAAAACAATTCCAGAAGTAAAATGAATGATATCTGGAAATATTTCTTTTACAATGCAATATATGTTTCTTTTTTTTTTCTCTGTCAGGATGTGAAAAACTACCAAAACTTTCATATATAGAATAAAAAATTATTTTCATAGATAAAAGACTCATAGAAGTAAAGAAAAAGTATGGATCTCATTTATGTATCATATTTTTTTCATTATATTAAAATGAGTTCAATTATTCATAGACATTGCATTTAAAGTACAAAATCAATTTTTTCGTAGAAAATACAGGAACTTAATTAGAATGAAGAATAGACCCTTCACTAAAATAAAAAACTATTTTCAAATTTAATTTAGAAGTAAATCGAGTATTTTAACGTAATTTATAAACTTGTGTATCAGTCCTTAATTAATTAGTTTATACTATTCATAATATTGATAAGTAGAACCTATTTATCTTATTTCAACAATATTCTAAAATCATACTTCAGCCTGTTTTGAAAGATACAAAACTAAATATAAATTAACTATTTTACAGATATATAATTTTAACGCAATTGTTTTCTTATTCATTATTGTGAACTTTGAAACATTTACTAATCTGAAATATTTACGAATTTTATTTCTAATGCATTTTTTAATCTGGGAAAGATTGCATTTTATGCTATCTGAATAACCTTGATTTTTTTTTTTTTTTCGAGTTATCTTATCTTGACCGTGTAAACTGCGAAATTGTTGAAGTTAACATACTGATACATATTTATCTACAGCTTCGCTTACTGTCTCAAGGTCTTTAGAAACGTATGTTTATATAAATATTTATAAAAACAAAGTCAGAGGAAGGAAACAGAAAAGATAATAACAAGAATATTTATAACTGTATTAATGATTAATGATTAAAAGTAATTTATTTCAGAACATTATATTTGATTGGATAGTTGATATATATATATATATATATATATATATATATATATTCAAAACAAAATAAATAAACAAATATAAAATGTAAAACATTCAAACTTTATATAAATATCAACAAAATTATGATAAATCACAAAGCTGACAGAAATTAGTTGATGTATATTTAGTTTACATTCTAATTTACAAATCCAGATCAATTTAATTAAGAATTAACAACAAAAAATATTTGTCGAGATTTTTGTCAAAATTAGTAATAAATGTATTGAAAATATTTAAAAAAAAATTATTTTAATCTTTTGGTATTAACGGTACCTTGGTGACAGTTGCGCCAATCCCTTATCCCACTATTTTTTACGCCACTTCCCCTTCTGACATCATCAACTACATTAAATCTACTACCATTAAAAAAGCTCCTGGTATAGACAATATTACTAACAAAATGCTGAAAAATCTCCCAACCTCCACTATCTTTTTGCTAACTCATATTATTAATGCAATTTTCCGCCTTGCTCACTTCCCTACTAAATGGAAAACTGCCCGCATTCTCCCAATCCTAAAACCCGGCAAAGACCCCACTAACCCCACCAGCTACCGACCTATCTCTCTTCTTCCGACTCTCAGTAAACTCACTGAAAAAATCATCCTCAGCAAATTTCTTGATTTTATTTCTTCTAATAATATTATGTCTCCTCATCAATTCGGCTTTGCTAAGAACCTTTCAACCACCCATCAGCTTTTACGTGTCACTGAAATCATCGCACAAGGACTAGTCACCAATTCTGCCACTGGCATCATTTTCCTAGATATTGCTAAAGCCTTTGACAGGGTCTGGATTAATGGACTTATTCATAAACTCATTTACTATAACTTCCCGTCGCACCTTATTAACCTAATCTGCTCCTTTCTCTCTAATCGTAAATTTGTTGTCTGTGTCAAACATCATGATTCCTCCCTTAGACAAATGTCTGCTGGAATTCCCCAAGGTTCTGTCCTTGCTCCGCACTTATTCACTCTTTTCATGAATGATATCCCTGTCTCTCCTGAAACCTCTCTCAGCCTTTACGCCGATGACACAGCCATTATTGCACAAAACAGAAATACTACTTACCTTGTTAAACAACTTCAACGCCATATTAATCTTCTCGAAATCTGGCTTACTAATTGGAAAATTAAACTCAATGTTACTAAAACCGAAGCTGTTTTCTTTTCGCGTAAACATTATCCCACCCACACTGTCTCTATCTTCGGAGAGAATATCATCTGGACCAATAAAGCTAAGTACCTTGGAATTATTTTGGATAAAACGCTCACTTACAATCAACACATCCTTCATCTACGAGAAAAATTCAATAGAGCTATTCGCATCTTCTACCCTTTAATCTGCAGAAAGTCTCATACTTCCATCCAAATAAAATTGCTGCTGTACAAAGTTTATCTTCGCCCACTCATAACCTACGCGAGTCCAGTCTGGGGATCAGCCGCCAAATCTAACATCGCCATCCTTAGCCGCCTGCAAAATAAAACACTCCGTATGCTTATAAACGCACGCTGGTTCTTCCGCAACACCGATATTCATCGCTCTTTAAATTTGCAGACTCTCCCTCAATTCATCTCTAAACTTGCGCATAACTTTTACACTAACATCCCAAACATCGATAACGAGCTGCTTAAACGACTCCCAGAATATGATATAAACAATCCGAAGAACTCCAAACGCCCGCGAACTTCACTGCTAATTAGCTGACATGTTTATTATCCCCGCGCTCAAGTTTTCGAGTTTTTCATCCACAGATGGTTTTCTCCCAACAACGCTGACCTAGATTCATATGTTGACTATTTTCCCAGTTTCGCTCTCCGTTCGCTTAGTTTATTCTTTTTTATCAGTTTCCCTTTTTACTTTTCGTTTTTATTTGTTATTTCTCTTTTATAATTTTAATGACTATAAATAATACTAATTACAAAAAAAAAAAAAAAAAAAAAAAAAATAAAAAAACAAAATTAAATAAAAATCAGTAATATTTAAAATAATTTCATAATAATAATAATAATAAAGACATTTTTTTTTTTTTTTTTTTTTTTTGGGGCAAGCTCTCTCCATTTAGTCTTACCATTTTCTACTCAGCAATGTGTTCTTCATTCTTCAAAGGACTATTACCAGACAGGAGCTAACGGCTGCTCCGCAGCCAAGGAGCTCCACGAAATACAAATCGATCGAGTTGCGCCAATAAAGAGCACACGCGCCAACCGCAGATACAGATTTGGCAGATTTTAAGTGGCACCAATAAATTCTATTGGTTGGTAACCTTAGTAGCTGTTAGATTGACGGCACTTAAAAACCGCCAAGTCTGTCGCCAAGGTACCGTTAATACGTAAGTACCAATTTTTTTTTTATTAACATAAATTTTTCCAAGATAAATTTCACATTAAAATCAAATAGAGTCATCATTTAAAAATTAATTTGGAGTTTATAATCAAATTAAATTAGAAGAAAATTAAATTACTCGAAATTAAATTAGAAGAAAAAACAAACATTTGTATTGTTTGTCTTTTTGTTTTAACAGCATTCGTAAATTCTAAATGCTAATTTTCTTAAATATTTGGAATAGATGCTTGCATTAGAAAATTATCTAAAGCAACTGATGGTGGCTAAGAATTATCTCAGAGAAAAAATTTAAAAATTTTTAAGTTTAAATTTCAACGGTAATATTATCTTTCGTTAACCATTATGTCAGCAGTAAACGTTATCTACATCTGTCCCTAAACTTGACTCTTTGCCAACCGTGCGTGAATGCTTTCCTATTTAACTTTCGCCTATCACCTTCTTTTAGTTTCTCTTCGTTGAATCAACATGGCCTGTCGCGTATTATTCCGGGCCCAGGGGGTATGTTATAGATTTATATACTTTAATTAAATGCAATATTTTCAGCTTGCATTAAAAGGCTCTTAAACAGATATAGTTAAAAAATATATTTTGTTCGAAATGCAAGCTTTTATTTGCATGGAATAAAGCTTTTTCAAATTTTGACCTTTCAATGAAGGACATAAAATGATTCCTGTTTTATTTTTGCTTGTATTTCTGTAGATATTATGATAAAGCTCAATGAATTTTGTTACAGAAATGCCTTTTCTTATTTATTGAAAGTTGAAATAAATTAATATTCAGACAATTGAATACCGTCGTCCAGGCCAGAATGCAGCATTGCTATTCTGCTATTTTAGTCATACATTTTTGTAATATTTCATTGCAAATATTTTTACAACAGGGTCTTAAAATCATTGTATTATATTATATTACATGTACAAATTTTGTAATATTTGATATAGCTTTTCAGTAGAAATATAAAATTTTCATATCAATTGGTATAGTTTTTGTTTTGCTGTTAAATATGTGAAAATTTTGCATATGCTTGTATTGTATTGACTACATAATCGTATTTAAAAATCAAATGAACTATTTTTTCATTAATTATTTTTAAATACTATTGTAAAGAAAAATTAAAATTTACCAAATTATTTTAATAGTTGTTTAAATTTATTTCATTTATTCATTGTAAAACATTCAACTGTTTGTTTTATGTTAAAGAAATCGAAATTTTTTAATGCCTAGGTCTTAAGGATATCGGACCCTTTTCAACAATCGAGACTTTTTCATTCATCTCCATTAACATATGCAGCTCAAAAGGTAATTTTTAAAGAGAAACTTTGTATACTGATAATTGAATGTATTGTTTGTTGATAGGTTTCTTTCAGACAGCATAGCACATAGTATTTTAATAAGTTAATTTACCATCTATTTTTAAATGTACAAAACTGCTAGTTTGGTTTTAAATTGTATTTACAATGTATTTATTTCCAGCCCTATTTGTATTCAAGAAAATGAAATTTTCAGTCTTAAATAAATATATTGTCATGCATATAAGAAGGTAACGTATCTGCTTGTGTAAAATTTTATATTCATTTGTTAAGTTTGTTATTACAATATTTATTTTACGAGTTCATCCTGGGGTTTGCTTTAATATTTTTAAAAACTCAATAATAATAATAATAATAATAATAAATATATAGTTGATTTTTAAATTATAGATAATTAAATTTTATTAATTAATAAAGTTATTGTATAATTCTATGATCCTATTTCTTTACAAAAGAAAATTGAAATTTTTTTATTTTAATCAAATTGCAGAATATGTTGCTAGAACAATCTATTATGTTTTTGCGTTATAAAAAAGGTGCAAAATAAAGTAATGATATATTTCTATTTTATTTTTTTTGGATTTTTATTATTAATTGGATTACATTAAATTTGTTTTATTTAGAATTTGAGAAGCATTATTTGTAATAAGTTTAAATGATTGAAATTTTTTTGAATTTTTATAACTTTTTAATTTTTTTTACTGAAATAGGAAAAAAGTCTTTTTATTCTTAAAATTAATTGATAGAAATTTTCAAAATATTAATCATTTGATTTATAATTTTTATTTTGAGTACATTCTTAAATGGGAGAAGGAGATTTATTTACTTATTGACTTATTAATTATCTTGTTTACATTTATTATAGTTGTAATAGATTAATACACTGCAGTTATTTAAAATATCATGAATTCAACATTTCATATTGGTATTTTTTTTTTTAAATATAGGTTGCTATGAGTAAATTTGATAAATCCCCTATACCATATGAAAAATTAAATAAAAATTTAGGAATCATTCGGGATAGGCAAGTATTAACTTTTTATATTTATTCCATTCCTCGAACTTCATTAATTTGTGTAATTTTAAAATATTTTTAACATTTTGTTTTAATAATTTTTGTAACCAATATTCTTAAATAGGTTGAAAAAACCTTTGACATTAGCTGAGAAGGTATTGTATTCACATTTGGATCAACCTGCCACCCAAGAAATAGAAAGAGGCAAAAGCTATCTGAATTTAAGACCTGACCGAGTTGCTATGCAAGATGCCACTGCACAAGTAAATTTTTAACATAAAAATATTTTTTATGGTCACATATGCTTCTTTTTTAATAATGTTGACAAATTAATTTATTGGCATTCATTTATACTAGAAATTTTAATGAAGTATTTATTTAAAATGCCAAAATTAAGTAATAAAAAAAATGGTAAAGTGATATTTATATTTAAGCAAGATATTTTAAAAAGATTTGTATATTTATACCAGTAACATAAAAGAATTCTTTCTTTAAATCATGTGTTTTAAAAATATATTTTAGATTATACATATGCATCAAATTTTCAACATGAATTCCATAATGCATAGGTTAATATACATTCCATAATACATTTTGTTAAGAATAATAAGATGGTTAATTACATTGAAATTTAATTTTTTTTGTTGTTGGGGTCTTTTATTTTAGATGGCAATGCTGCAGTTTATTTCAAGTGGTCTTCCGAAGGTAATAATAATTTTCTGCTTAGTCTATCTTGTATATTTTAATATCTTAAAATATTGTGAAATATGCCTATTTACAATTTTAGTTTTTTGATAAACTTTTTATTTAATGATGAAAAAAATATCTTTAACTTAATAATGACTAAAATAGATACTAATTATAGTTTTTTTTTTTAATCATTAAACAATTTGTTTAGAGTCTAAGTATTTTTGTCCTGACTTAAAATGACACTGATGTTTGTTAAAAATACAGTATACTTTTAAAAGAGCATTGAAGATTAATGGATGAAATAAACAATATATTATTGAAATAACTTAGTTTTTTATTTAAATTAAGTGTACTTATTTTTATTTGATTCATTAAAAAGTTTTATTTAGAAACATTGCATTTTATTTCAAATAAAATAAACATGCACTGTTTTTAATAAATGAAAATTTTGTTTAAAGTAATTTTTGATTATAAAGAATATCAAACTGAAGCAATTAATTGATAATGAGCATAATAGTGTGTTGTAAAAGTTGTTACAATGAAGGAAGGGTCAAAAACCACTACAGTAAAAAGGGTGTTTTTTGTATTACAAATATGTATAGAGTTGATTATATTGACTGAAATATTTAATTTCTATCAGATCATATTAATAAGGCAAAAGTTCATCACAAGGAACAGTTATCAACAAATTTAGTGTTCCTAAAGAACCTTGCATAAGGCCATGTACCATTTCAGTTAAAATTATTTTAAATTTTTATAAATGTATACCATCAACAGGCATCTACTTAACTGAAGTTGGATTTATTTTAAAATGTATGTCATATTTTCAGGTAGTTTTCCTTTATTTTGTAAAGGATTTAGCATAATGTGTATTATGTTTGTCGTGTTACTTACAAATTTTTATTTGTTTCTTTTTTCCATATTATGATTCTATTCTGTACTTTATTTTCAATATTAAAGAAAATGAAAATTTGGAATAATTTTTATATGCAATTAATAATTATGCATTTTTATAACTATTAAAGAATAGATGTTAATAGCAATAAATTTCTCTGATCATTTATTATCTGAAGAAAATATTAATTTCTCTTCTTCAATAGATATTTTTGTCTTTTTAATTTCTTTTCAAAAATTAAGTAAAATTCCTTTTGTAATGATCCAAATTAAGAGGATAAAAATTGTAAAGCTGTTACATTTTATTATAATTCTAATAATAGAATAGTCATTAATTTTTAATGTGTTATTTATGGTAATTTTTTTAACAACTTCTGAAAATTTCAGGTAGCTGTGCCTTCAACCATTCATTGTGATCATTTAATAGAAGCTCAAGTCAGTGGAGATAAGGATTTAGCTAGAGCCAAGGTAAAAAAACCTTTTTGTAGTTTATTGTTTAACTATTTTTCTCTTTCTGTGCTTTTAAATATATTTTAAAATATTTCTCTATATATATTTATAGGATATTAATAAAGAAGTATACAATTTCTTAGAAACAGCTGGTGCCAAGTATGGAGTTGGCTTTTGGAAACCTGGTAGTGGTATCATTCATCAAGTAAGAAAGTATTTTTAATAATTATATGAGGTGTGTCATATTAAATGGGACAAAAAGAATAGCACAGTATAAATTCTGTAATTGATTTAGACAAAACAAATTAATTCTGAAAATACAATTATACAAGTTTTATGTAGTAACAATGAAAAATCTTATGATTACAAAATCATTGCTATGGGTACTGTTTAATCAATGTGCCATCCATGTAGGAGAAAGTATACTGTGTTTTGGAATATGGCAAAACATTGTTTATCTTCGTTTAAAGACATTTTTGCATGAAATTTGGTAAAGAACCACTGCATTGTCACAACATTGAACGTTAGGTGAAACAAATACAGGATACGGGCTGCTTTTGCAAAAAACCAGTTCAAGACGAACAGCAGCCAAAACCAAAGTGGTTAAAAAAAATTCATGAAATGTTTTTAAGTCTCACAAAATCAACACGTTGTGCGAGTTTTGGACTTAATGGGCCTCATACAACTGTGTGGTGTGTGTTATGGAAACGTTCAGATGGTGCAGGCATTAAAACCTTCCGATTAAACCATTGCCTAAATTTTTCTGTGAGAATTTGCAAGATAAATTGGAGTTGGATGGTTTCATGAACAGACATTTACAGTTTAAGCCACTTTTCATGTTTCTGGTAAAGTTAATTGCCATAATTTATGATTTTACAGAACAGAAAATCCACATGGTGTAATGGAACATCAGTGTGATTCTCCAAAAGGGAACGTTTTCTACACTGTTTCCAACAGTTGTGCATTTCTTTTTATTTTCGTGGAAAAATTGATTAATGGGTGTATTTACCAAGATATGCTATCAAAGTGGTTGTTCCTTCAGTTGGAGGAAGCTGTTCCCGGTTTCATTCTGCAGCAAGACTGCTCTACTACATTAGCATAAAAATGCATGTCATTACCTGAACGATAATCTACCCCATCATTCGATTGGTGTTGCTGGATCAAACGATATGCCATTGCTTTGTTGGCCACGGAGATCCCCTGATCTAACAACTTGTGATTTTTCCTATTGACCTAAAGACAAAATGTTCATGCCTATACTTCCTTGGAATTTGCAGCAAATAACTTAAGTGCTGAACATGTCTTGCAGAGCACACATAGAACATCTATAGATATATCTTATAACTATAGTTTCACTGCAAATTTGATTTACCAAAATAAAGTAATTGCAGCTTTTACAAGTATGTTTTTGTCCTATTCAATATGTGTTGTCCTATAAAACACCCTGTGCTTCAAAATTGTTTTTAATAAATTGTGTAATTAATATTACAGTCAATTTTCTTATTCTTTATATATTACATTATTTTGTTTAATATTAATTAAAAAATTTTATTCATTAGAAAAAGATGTTTAAATATTTAACCTCTTTTTAAAATAATTAAATGAAAATTTGTTGTTGATTGATAAATATTTTTGTTTATGTTTAATATGTATTTATACTTTAGGGCTTTTTTATTGTATTTTCATATTGTATTTTAAATTAACATGCAATTTCATAGACATTGCCAAATGTTGTAAGAAATATGTTAAATATATTTTAAAATTATCATTTTTCTTGTCTTATATGTTGACAGTACAATAATATTAAATATGTTGGTTAATATATCTAAAATATGTTTTTTGATTATATTTTTTGGTGTATTTTTGCTGTTTTTAAAAAATAACATTTAAATTATTTATATAAAAACTATTTTATAATTAAGAAGGAAAAAAAATGGTCTTGGTGGAATTAAAAATTCTGTTGGTGAATTTTGTGAAATCCTCGTCTAATCTTTATCTAATTCCACATGTCAGACCTAAATTAATACTTGATTGTTGTGCAGTTCAAGTGTGGCTTGTTAAAAAAGTTTATGCTTGCCATGTATTAAACTGTATACATCTGTTACATTTTATATAGCATGTTTTATAAATTTATCACACATTAATCATTTTTTTTATATTTACTGCAGATTGTATTAGAAAACTATGCATTTCCTGGTGTTTTATTGATTGGAACAGACAGTCACACTCCTAATGGAGGTAAATATTCATAATTTTTGTATCTTTTTATTAAAAATTTATTAAAAAGACAAATTGAATGGTACTTGCAACTATGATATGCAAATACCATTTGAAATAAAAAATAATCTTTAAATCAGTGATATGAACTCAAATTAAACCTATTGCAAAAAATTAAAATTACAAAAATTAAAAGTTTTTTATTTAACTAGAAATTAAATACTTTAAATATATGATTTTTAGGCATTCATACTTAATATATAATTCACAAAAATGTTTTGATGTATGATTTAGGTGGTCTTGGAGGTTTATGTATTGGAGTTGGTGGAGCTGATGCTGTTGATGTGATGGCAAATTTGCCTTGGGAATTAAAATGTCCTCAAGTGATAGGTGTTAAGCTTACTGGTAAATTATCTGGATGGACTTCACCAAAAGGTTTGTTATTTTAAATTTTTAAATTATGATTAATAATCATTGTGGTGGATGTTCCAACAACTGTTTGATTAAACCAATGAAGAAGATAAACAATTAATTAGAGAATTTTGAATAAACTATAATAACATGATTGTTGTAGACAACATCAATCTTTAATCGAATGAAGTGGCTAAGAAATGTTCGAAAGATTATGGAAGAATGTATAGTTGGAGCTAGCAAACATATTAGCACAAGACAATTATGGTTGATGGTGATGAAATCGTCCAGTTAGCTAAAGAAAAAAATTATGTATCATAAATGCAAATGATTCTGAAATACCAGTAATATTTTTTTCTATCGTTTTTCTTTCTATTGGTGGTTCTATTTTTCTTATTAGCCGCAGCTTTCTAGTGGTTCGAGAAGTATTGATCAATCCATATAAACATTTATGGAATCTTCATTTATTTACAAGCAATATTTACAAAGATATACAGGGTTGATGGTAACAATTCAAAGGCAAAAGCTCAACTAGAAGAACACATTTATAATTCTTCAGAAGATCAGGAACCAAAAAAACTTTCAACAGATTTTTCTAGAAAAAAAAAAGTTTAGCCCTATAATGAAATTTATGGATCAGTTCATATAAAATTATTTATTAAATTTTGATAAAAGCTCATACGCAAGACAAAGTGTCATTAATGCAATATCTTGCTATTACTTTCTGGCTAAACAAAACAGGAAAATGCAAATGATATTTTCATAAACAAAAATGTCAAATGAGGAAGAATCTTCCTCAACATAAACGTAAATTCTTTATTATAATAAAAATGTATATTAGTTATAAATAAGTCTATAATTATTATAATAAGGTATTTATAAATATTAGATTTTTTTTATCTTGTTATTCTCTGTTATGTTTCCCCATTTTTTTTTTTTTTTGACGTTGTAGCACTGGAACTTATTGCAATGTATCTCTCTCATTAAGCAGAATCTTACTGTATATACATAAATGTATATATTTATAATTAAAATGTTATCATATTTTTGCTATGTAAGTTATCAATTATATAAATGTGATTTAATTTGATGCTTACTTTTTCTTCTCAAATTATAATGTAAAATTTTAATTGTTAGTGTTGGATGTTGTATGAATTTTTGTTAGATTACTTTTCTTTTAATCAAGTGAATTATTTTAAATTAAAAGCTTTATTTTTTTTTCATCTCCTATTTATAATTGTATTTATTTAAATTTATGTAGTAACTTTTCATAATATAAATACAATCATGGTCTTTGAAATCCATTGAGGATTTGGTACTTAGTGCTCATCATTAAGTAATACCAATTTTTTATAGACCTAGAATAATGATTTTGCATTTACAGGTGCAATGTGCTAATAGTTTTTCACATTGTGTAATTCCTGCATACATTTTTTAACTAGTAGTATACAATATTTAGTTAAATTTATAAACTTGTTTAACATTAGAAATATTTTTATGGCATTATCTGTATTAAATAATTTCTTTTTACTAGTATTGCATCAATATTTATGACGTGTTTACTTTTTTAAACTGATTAGCTAATTTTTTAAAAATTTATTATATGCTAAATGTTTTAATAACCAATAAAATGTTTAATATTGATATAAAATTTGGCTATTTACAATTTATTTGTATCTTTACATTCAAACTTGTTTAAATCTTGTTGATTTCCTTTTTCTTCATAATAGAAATAAATCATTGCAGTATACATGTTTCACCTTTTCATTAAAAAAAAAAAATTACTTATTACATATTTAATTTTTTTTGGAAAGCTGCTGTTTTAAGGTATTATAATTTTTGTTTTTTGATGAGTAGAAAAACAATTTTTAACAAAACCTATTTTTTATAAGTACATACTAACATATTGTGTAGGTTTGTCTCCTATTATCCAAGAATATGTAACTTTAAAATGAATAATTTTTTTACTTATCTAAATTGTTTACATTATTGCAATTTAACTTGAAAATGTGAAGTATTATAATTACTGAATGAAGTTATTAATTCATAACTTTCTTAGTATATTCAAGATCTATAAAATAGTTTATGAATAAGAAATAAGAATACTTAAATAATAAAATTGTTTAAATATTTTCTTACAGATATTATTTTGAAAGTTGCTGGCATTTTAACTGTAAAAGGAGGTACTGGTGCTATTGTTGAATATTTTGGACCAGGAGTAGATTCTATTTCATGTACTGGTAAGTAATCTTTTTAAATTAATGTATTCAAACTAAATCTCAATAGTTATTTCTTTCAATGAAAAAAAAAAAAAAAAAAATTGAATTGGTATATAATAAATTTTTCTTTAAAAATTTTATATAATTTTTTTTTCTTTTATAATAATTGAATAAATATTCCAGAGAAAAATTGTATTCCTGTTAAGAGTTTGAATTTTAATGCCAATTAAAAGGAATTTTGTTTTTCTTAATAATTGCCAAGTTTTTTTTCGAATCTTTATTTATCATAAGAATATATATTCATAAAAAAGAAATGACAAACTATTTAGAGAGCAATAAAATTCCATTAAAAATCAAATCTCCTTTGAAAATCAAATGCAACATAAATGAGTTACAGAAACAATAAAATGTTGCTTTTTAAGTGACATGTTAGAGTGGTTCAAGATAATTATTGGATAGATATCTAACATTTATTTTATGATGCAAAACATAAGTTAAATTAGAGAAATTTTTTTATGAAGGTGATTTCATTAATTTTGTACAAAAATCTTTCCTTAAGATTTATTAAGAACTTTCTTTTAGGCATGGGAACAATCTGTAACATGGGTGCAGAAATTGGAGCAACTACTTCTATTTTCCCATACAATAAAAAGCATGAAAGATTATCTAATTGCCACTTTCGAAGACCAGGTATTTTTATAATGAGTGCATTAAGTATTATTATTAATAGCTAAACATTGTTTATTAATTTAAATAGTTGGTCTGATACTGTAAAAAAAAAAATTGCTATGAAAGGTTTTTATCTTCATTATTGAATTGGCAAGAAAGTAATTTTGATTTAAGTATATTGTAAAACCGAATGTTCTTTCTTTTCTAACTCAATACATAATGTCCCAATTTTTTCCATATCCAGTAATATACAGTTTTAATTTAAGAGACATTTTACATATATTGTTTATTTTTATGTCATCATACCAATTGTGACTTAGTTTAAATATACTGTTTATATCTTACCATCTTTCACAGATATGCCTTAAAATGTATAAACTTCTACTATTCACACTTATATGGAGAAAGGCCATTTCTCACCCCTGAAATTTTTCAAATGTAATTTTTTAAATTACAATGTTTATTAATTACAATGTTATAGTTTTAGTTTATTATTTCCCAAAAGTTTAATTTTAGATTCTTTTTTAAAGGTACAGCTCTAACAAATGTAAAAAAGGAATGCACAAATAAATGTAACATAAATTAAATGGATAAATGTATGATATTGGTTACTTTTGGCAAAACAAACACAAATTATTTAATAATTTAGCTTTTTAAGTTTTTATTATATATCAGGGTTAAATATGGTTCTTGCTGGCAACTGATGTGACAAGAGCTACTTATGTCCTTATGTGAATAAAATATATGTAGGAAATATGGTAAACACTAGTCAATGCACAAAAAGTTATTATGTTTATTTAATTTATTTTTAAAAGTTATGTTTTAAATAACTTGTGTTGTTTTCAAGTATAATAATCTATGCACTAATGTATTGTTGACTTTTAACATAATGATCATATATTCACTCTTGGCCACTTTGTCTGCAAGAAATTGGATCAGGCTGAGTGAGGGAGAAGATTTATACAGGAACTTTAAAAACAAAAATTAAACTGATTTTTCAATTTATTTATTTATTGTTTTATTATCAAAAATAAATAAATGGCTCTTCCAAATATTCTTTTTTGAAATTTGGCTTCTAAAGAAAATGTAATTAACCAATTCTACTGTATATGTTTATTGTTATCAATTTGCTTCTATACATACATCACATTTTATGTGATTACTTTTATATAGTGTTTTATTCATGTTTATGCAGCAACCAACCTAACATCTAAATTAGAAAAAGTTCATAACTCCAGATTGTGAATTCTTCAATCATAACTTTGATCTGATCTGATTTCAATTCTCATAATTTTGTAGAATAGTTAATATTTGCCAGAAATAATAAATGATAACTATATATAATTTTTTAAATATTTATTTCATTAACATAAGTTTTAACACATTCCAAATTATGATTTTTTATACTTAATTTTTAAGAGAATTTCTGTTGCTTTTAATATAAAATTATTATTTTTTTAAAAATAATTTTCTGAAAATATAAAATTAACTGTTTATATTATATTACAAAAGAACATTTATAACCATTTGATTTAGAACAGGGGTCTCTAAACTTTCCAGCCTTAGGGCCATACTGTTTACTCCAGTAAGTACAAAGGGCCAAAACCATTTTAATTTTTCTGCCATTATCTATAATTTCCAGTTAGTTGTTATGCTTAAGTTAAATTTTCTGCATATTATGTTTGTCATTAAGCTTTACCTAGCAAGTAAATAAAACAGAGTTATTATCATTCTGTATATTTTTTATCCAACTTATTACAGTAACAATAAGCTATTCGCATTCACTGTCGTGGGCCGTAGTTTGGAGACCCCTGATTTAGAACATTAATTAAAATCTTATTATTTTTTTTTCATTTATTAAGAAATCGCCGAGCTAGCAGATGAGTATGCTTCTAACTTACTCACTCCAGATTCTGGATGCCATTATGACAAAGTTATAGAAATTAATCTTGATGAGGTATTTATAATATTTATGGAAAAATTTAATTCTTTAAATACTTCTTATTTATTAAACATGGAGGTCTTATATTGGATATTTTCTTATTAGTTAGAACCTCATATAAATGGACCATTCACACCTGACCTTGCACATCCCATTTCCCAATTGGGAAAAGCTGCAAAAGCCAATAATTGGCCATTAGACATCAGAGTTGGTATGTATGAAGATAAATATATTAATAATCTGATTATAAACAAATAAGAGTTTTTATTTTAATATTTCATTAATGGGCAAATTCTTTTGAATTACTTTGATTGCTATTTGTCATTTGAATTGAAAGCATTTTATTAAAAATGAAATGAATTTAAATATTTATCTCATATTAACATAGTACATTAAAAAATATGGGGGGAAAAAAACACGATTTGAAACATTTATTATGCAACAGCAATTCTGTATCTTATATTCATTTACATTTCTTTTAATTATTCTATGTTGAATTTTCTTAACATTTTAGTGGGAAAAATATATAATATGCTTATTTTTATAATTTAATTTATGGCGAGTTATATTTTGCATTTGAATTACTTATGTAATATAATATTACTAATTTTAAAAAAACAGGTCTCATTGGAAGTTGTACAAACAGTAGCTATGAAGACATGTCCAGGGCAGCATCTTTAGCCAAGCAAGCTCTTGATCATGGGCTCAAATCAAAATCAAAGTTTACTGTTACTCCTGGTTCAGAGCAAATTAGAGCTACAATTGAAAGAGATGGCCAAGTATGTATTTTATTTCATAGTTTATTCTTTATACGCTTTTGAATTTTCTGAAGTCTCAAAACATTTAATGTGACATTTTATAAAGTTGTTCAAAATAAATTTTACTTAACATAACTAATTGGTATAGTTAATTTTACGAAAATTTTCCTAGAAAAAAAAAAAGTACCTAACTTTCTAATTATTTTCTTTTCACAACTTTTTATACAACTGTAAAAGTTCGTTTATTAATATTACTTTTAAAATAATATTTCATTCATTTATAGTAGGATCCTGTATTTTTATTTTTATTCAATTCATAAATTATTATAAAATTTTTAAATTAATTTTATTCAATTCATATTATTTTATAAGTTTTAAGTATATATCTGAAGTATATAAATATATATGTTATGTATAAATTTAACTTTCCTTTAATAGGCCAAAATATTCAGGGATTTTAATGGTGTTGTTTTAGCTAATGCATGTGGTCCTTGCATTGGACAGTGGGACAGGTAAATATTTTATGTACTTTAAAATTTTATTTTAATGTATGTCTTACTGATTTAAATAAACAAAAAAAAAAATATTCTCAGGAAAGATGTGAAGAAAGGTGAAAAGAATACTATTGTTTCATCATATAATCGTAGCTTCACTGGGAGGAATGATGCTAATCCTGCTACTCATGCCTTTGTCACATCTCGAACTTGTTGTGGCTCTATCTATTGCAGGAACATTAGACTTCAATCCATTGACTGATGAATTAACTGGAGCTAATGGTCTGCTTCTTGATTACTCATAAATACTTAAACTTTAAAAATATCTATTGTTATCATATACTTAAATTATTAATTAAATGCACTTGATTATTTTCTTAGATGTATTGATTAATTGTAATTAAATAAGAGAATATATTTTAAGATTCATAGAAATATTATATTTAATTGTACTTTAGGAAGATTTTGAGTCTTTTAAATTGGTATATTTTTGCATCACATTAAAAGCTTGGTGTTTAAGAAGAAAATTTGCTGCAAAAAAGAAATATATATATATATAGATGATGTTTAAGATTTATTTTTTTCAAAAATGAATGAACTTTCAGTTTTACATTACTTATCTGCTATTAATTATCTAATCTCTCTCTTAATGGATTTTTTTTTTTTTTATAATATCTTAATTTTTTTCATCTTTAAATTTCAGGAGAAAGTTTAAGTTTAAAGTTCGAGGAAGGAGATGATCTTCCTTCCGAGGTTTTGATCCTGGGTGAGGACACTTATCAAGCACCTCCAGCTGATGGATCCCAAAGTCAATGTAGATGTCAGCCCTAAAAGTGATGCCTGCAACTTTTGTCACCTTTTGACAAATGGGATGGCAAAGATTTAACTGATATGACTGTTCTTATTAAGGTATATTAAAAAGGTTTTGACACTGAGCTCTTGTCTTTAGTAATGTGTAATAAATAAGAGTATTATTTTTGCTAGAGATTCTCAATTGCAATATTTTCTTAAAAAGTAATATTTCTTTTCAATATAAAATTTTAAGAAAAACTAAATCAAAATGAATTAAGCTTGATTACTTTAGTCTATATTAAATTAGAAATTTAATTTGCTGCAGATGAAAAAAAAAAAAAAAAAAAAAAAAAATGCAGTTTGTTGGATGAGAAAAATAACTTAACAGAAATGAACACTTCTCATGGTAGGTCTCTTTGATAAATATGTATATGTTACAGGTTCAAATTAATACTATTTTCTGTGTATTCATGAAATACTAATGTGTGGTAGAAAATTAACTATTAATTTATATCAGCATAACAATTAACACTATTGTTGAAAATTAAGTTTTTCCCCATCTCTAAAAAAATATATACTTCTGACAATTAAAAGTTTGTAACAAAAAGTTCTGTTTGGATGAAGCTCTCTTCATTGGGATCAACATTGATGATATGTGCAACACCTGATATTAAACCAATTTTCCCAGCAAGTTAAAACATTCTCTTGAAGATATTATCAAAGTATTTATTTTTTTTTTTTCTGTTTTGGATTAAATTTTAAGACCAGTCATTTAAGTAATAAAATCTCAAAAGTATAACAAGACTCAGTGATTTTTTAGCTCACCTATTTGTTAAAATGAGTCATTTCTAAGTTCAAGTCCTTTTCCCAGTGACAGATTTTTCAACTTCATTTTAAGCCATGCGGAATTATAAATGTTATGTAGCTTAGTGTGTGTGAATCCTGTAAAGAATTTGTGGGCATTTTCAAAAATAGGATTGTAAGCATAGGTGCACTGCTGCATGATAGATGTAGTAATTAAAAATTGTCAATTTAGCTGAGATAGAAGTTAATTTGAAATGTATTTTTAAAAAAGTAATGGAGTAAGGGGCAACTGCTGTTTTTATCTTTTAGAATAATTGGCTTCAACACACATTTAATTATGCAATTGTTTCTGTTTTGACCAATTAAACATTAGTTTCTTTTGTACTGATTATAGGTTAAAGGAAAGTGCACTACAGATCACATTAGTGCTGCTGGACCCTGGTTGAAATATAGAGGACATCTTGATAATATTTCTAACAACATGTTCATTGGGTAAATCACTTTATGAAATTATATATTTTTCTTGAAAAATGACAAATTATTTTGGCTGATCATTTTTATTTATTTTGTGAAAGATATAAAAATTCCAGTGCTAAAACTAATTGTATTTTTTAGTTTTGTATTTATCTAATTTTTATCAATAAATGTCAATCAAAGTAAAGATGTTTAAATTCTTTTTTTAGAGCTATCAATATTGAAAATGATACAGCTAACAAAGTTAAAAATCAAATGACTGGTGATTGGGGTTCAGTTCCAGATACAGCTAGGCATTATAAGGTAATTCATTCTTTTTTAGCATAAAATTATTAAAAATTTTTTTTGTAAATATACATAATAGTTCGTCTGAGGTATTTAATATGCATAATAGTTTGATATACTTCATATTTTCGTTTATAAGCTGAGAATTTTTAAACTTCTAAAGATAAACGGTCGTCTTATATGTAGATCTGCTAATCTTGCAAAAAACATAAGATGCTTTTTTGTTAGTTGAATGGAAATAATGCATTATTAAATAAATCATTTAAGTTTATGAAATGAATTAAAATTAAATAAAGTATTCATTTTATGAAAATTATTTTTATTTTTAAAATTTCTTATATATTGCTAGTTAATTATATCAGTGCCAAAACAGGAAAAATTTGATGTTGCCAAAATTTTTGGCTAGTTTGTGTTGATTACTTTATGGAATCTCCACTAATTTAGGATTTTTTTTCCCTCCATCCTCAAACTTGTTCTTTATTATTGAAATGTAGACCAGCTATACTGTTCTTGGAATTTTCAGCAAATGCAATCACATATAATTTGTTCATCTATCGTATATAAAAAAATCACAGCTTGTATGCAAGACAACAACTAAATGGAAACAATGTGCTAGCTTCAGACAGGATTATACCAAAGTTGGCCTTTTATTTTATAATTATTTTAATAGGAAATATGTTGCCTGCTTTACTTGTTTGGTAACATTTTCATAATGACAAGTTTGAACATTACAGCGAAAAAAAAAAAATCGAATTCCCTATTTTGAATTATATATGGGCTTAAGACTTCAGGTAAATTTACCTGTAGTATTATATGAAGTACTCTCAGCTTGTGTTTGAAAATATATTTTAATTAACTGGAGGTCTGGCTTCATTAAGATCTTCAACTTGTAACAAAAGGATTTTTATTAAAATTTAAAACAAATTAAGAAAGTTAAAGAGAAGTATTTAAACTATAATTGTAAAGTGATTTAAGTATAATAGGTATTACAACTTGCAAAATATGATCTTGAATCATTTCACAACCAACCATTTGTGAGAAATATGTAAAAAAATTATTTTTATTGAGTGTTGCAAATAAATTATAACTAATATGTAGGCAAATGGCGTAAAATGGGTTGCTGTTGGTGATGAAAATTATGGTGAAGGCAGTAGTCGAGAACATGCTGCTTTGGAACCCAGACATCTTGGTGGACGTGCCATTATTGTAAAGAGTTTTGCAAGAATTCATGGTAAATTTTAAATATTGCTAATTCTTTCTATATGCTAGATGCCAAACTACTGTATATTTTATTTTGTATTTTTGATAGTTGCTGTATATCATTAGCATTTAAACGAAAGTTCATAATTTCAATTGTTTGTCGTGACAAACAGGTTTTTCTTAACGATTGTATTGGTAGCAGATATAGCATTGTACAAACTTTTTGGTAAAAAAAAAAAAAAAAAAAGGGGGGTAAACTTGCAATTCATCTAAAAATCTCAAATTAAGATGTTATATTATTAAAGATTTACATTAACATGCTTAGCAAATTTTGCTTTTAATCAATTAAGCATTATTTTTTTATGGTCATCACTATTTTATCAATTTTAAATATCTAAAATATAGACTAATTATTTTAAAAGAAAAAATTAGATTGGTTATAAATATTTAATATAAATCCAAGGCTAAACAATTTTATTAAAATAGTATGCAGCTTTATATAGGTTTTTAAAATATTGATATTCTCTTATTTTGACAAATTATTATTGATCAAATTTTTGTGTAACTAAATGACTTAAAAAAAAATAAATAAAAGGATTTATAAAATTGAACAATGTTTGTGTTCACAAGATAGTTTTATAGTGAACAATTAATTTGAATTTTTTTTGTTAAAAATATATTTCTATAGTTCTAACTTAGTATTTAATTAATTGATTGATTGAAGCAATGTATAATTAAAAGTTATGCTAAAAAAATTCATTTTCATAATCTTTAGATACTGAAATATTTTAGATCAATTAATAGTTAGTAAGGTTTTTTTATATTCCTTATCTCAAATTATAGAACATTAGAACCTGTATATCTACTGTTCAAATTTTTAATAAGTTAAAAGAAATGAAAACTGTTTAAAAATTGTTAGATATGGCAAAAAAAGACTAATATCTAAACTATATATTTTAAATTTTGAGTACCATGTATAAAAATTTAGATTTAGAGTCATCTTTTCTTCAAAGGGCTTTAATATTTATAGGCTAATAGAACTTTATTTCACAAATTTGTAATAAAAATACTTGTGCATCTTAAAAATTTATTGTATTTTCAGAAACAAATCTGAAAAAGCAAGGTTTACTGCCTCTGACTTTTGATAATCCCAGCGATTATGACAAAATCCAAACCACCGATAAAATATCACTGGTAGGATTAAAAGATTTAACACCAGGAAAGGTATGAAAATTTTTTACTTTAGATTAATTGAAAAAGTGCGCAATATATATTCTACTACTAAGTGAATTTTTTCTTAAAATCATTCATCATTTTATTGAAGTATTATACTTTACTGTGTACTATAAATTTTATATTTTTTTCTTTTAGCCTGTTAAATGTGAAATTAAGCATCAAAATGGACAGACAGAGACAATCTTACTTAACCACACCATGAATGAACAGCAAATTCATTGGTTTAAAGCAGGAAGTGCTCTGAATCGTATGGCCCAGCTGAAAGCATAATTTCACAATGTAATTTCATTGATTCTTTCTAAGATTGACTTTAAATGTGATAAATTGTATATTAGATGAAGGTACCACTAATTTTTTTTGTACAAACTATTTATTAGTCGTTTTTTGTTCAAGTTACTTTATCTAGTCAAAATCAATTTTGACTACCATAATTCTAATTGTTAAAAAAAAAAAAAAAAATTGTGCAGCTGATTCAATCAGTATGGCTAGTTATTAATTTTTATTCTTAACTGGACTACAAATAAAATTTTATACAATGTTACTTTCTAGATTTTACAATGCTAACCGATTCTTAAGAATAGCAAGAATTAAGAAATATAAAAGTTGTTACTTCTATGGAAAATAAACTTTTTTTATTCTGCATTTGTTCTGTTTATGACCAACCTTAACATGTTTACTTTATTAAATTAAAACAATGCTATTCCTATACATATAAAGATAAACCTACAAAGTTATATCTGATTTTTTAACTCTTTGGTACATTTGATAAAAACAACAACAATGAAATCATTCAAAGAAACTTTTAACTA
The DNA here is from genome assembly GCA_021605075.1 of Caerostris darwini. Classification (NCBI taxonomy): domain Eukaryota; kingdom Metazoa; phylum Arthropoda; class Arachnida; order Araneae; family Araneidae; genus Caerostris; species Caerostris darwini. The sequence goes on from BPLQ01003179.1 coordinate 24,854, forward strand.
GTTTATAAACGTTTAGAGTTGGTACTATTTCGAACACAGATGACAAAATTATTGCACATTCAAATTTAAAAATATTTTCTAGACTTATATTCTACATAATGTTCTGTTGATTTTAAAAATAAAATGAGTCTTTATTTATATGCATAAAAAAAGTGACCTTTATTCCCAATGAAGATTGTTTAAAATAAAGATTCTTTAATTGGAATTCAACTGCATTTCTTCTGGGGCAGAATGAAAAATAATTTGCAGGTCAGCGTCTTTGACAAGTTTACGTAATTTCTCCAAGAATGGATTGATATTCACTGCTAGAAATTCTTCAACCGTAGTGGGATAAAATATCTTGTTCAGTTCCCCTTCCAGTTGCACATTGATTGCTTCTATATTCATCAGTAGACTAAGAAAAATTGTAAATTTTTATATTAAAAATACCAATATACATCTCATTCCAACAATCTTTAAATACAAATTGTTTCTAAACAATATGAAATGAATCGCATCAAATTCAACATAATCAGTTACTGAGGGAATAATTATTAAATTTGTGAATTAAATAACTTTGCGTCCTCAGGTTTTTTAGTTATTAATGGATTTGGCAGAAATGCTTAGTATAAATGTAAATTTATTACATTTATACTAACTTGTCTTTGTCAAAAGATAGATATATATCAAATATCTAGTCCACAAAGCAATATTTTGACATAGTACAGTACATAACAAAGATTTGTTTATTGAAAATATTCTTATATCTTACTTGCGTCCAAGAAAACGGAACAAAATTATACTTACATTCTTGCTCTTGGTAGGAACTGATCGATATGTAAAGTGTTCACTCGGTTATGCATTATTTGATAACTACTGAATGCTCCTTCAATGCTAGAAAAAAAATATACAGAATTAAATTTAATATTGAGCAATTAATCGGTTTTTCTCTGTAAAGCTGAAATCCTCTTTCTCACCTTGGATGATGCATAAGTATGTGATATTCGGTTATGCAATTCCCTAGTTGTAAACAGCTGTTATGTATATTGCCTCCTGGAAATAAAGGTGGTGGACCTACAGGCTGAGGTCTGAAAAGTAGTATATGATTACCATTAAATTTACATAGCTTAATTAATGAAAATAATAAAGAGTAAAAACATATCACATAGATATTGTTGGATGAAAGTTTATGATGCGCAAAAAATCATCACAGTTAAATAAATGAAGTAATTTTAATTAGAAAAGTCAGCATATTATTTATAATATATTTTACCTTTTTGTATGTTTGAATCATTTATATTGAAAATCATGACCAACTAATTTTAGCCTTTTAAAGAATAAATTGTTAAAAATATGAATGATAAAAGAATTCCAAATATTGGTTTTTTCAATAAATAAATGATTATGCTTTTAAAAAATGAGAAAAGGTTAATATTTACCTTGGAAAAGTATCAATCTCTAACAATTTTTCAAAGCCTAAGAGATTTGATGCTGTCTTATGGACATTTTCATTAAAATCACCTTGAAAAAAATGTTATTAATTAAAATACATAATTAAATTTAAATCAATAATTACTGTAAATACTTGTTAAAAACACTTTACCATTTATTATAGTGAGCAAACAAACTGCTAAGGTTGGCAGAGCGACTGGAAATAATTCGCAAAGTACTGTATAATGATCAAATCTAAATTAAATAAGAAAATCAATAAATATAAATTGTTTTCTTCTATAGCAAATATTTTTAAATTGAAAGTTTTTTTATTTTTTCATGAAAAGTGTCTGGCAAATACTTCTTACCATAGTTATGTATTTTTTCTCTATTTAATCCTCTTATATACACTACTGGCCATTAAAATTGCTACACCATGAAGAAATGCAGACAACAAAATGATTTTTATTGGACAAATATATTATACTGGAGATAAGAAGTGATTAAATTTTCAAGAAATTTTGGTGCATAGATCCTGAGAAATCGGTACCCAGAACAACCACCTCTGGCAGTAATAACAGCACTTATACGCCTGGCATTGAGTCAAAGAGATTGGATGGCATGTACAGGTACAGATGCTCATGCAGCTTCAACACGATGCCACAGCTCAGCAACCATGGACCAGTTTTCTATTGGCGACAGATCTGGTAAACGTGCAGGCGAGGGCAATAGCCGAACATTTTCAGTATCAAGGAAGGTCCTTACAATACCGGCAACATGCATTATCTTGCTGAAACGTAGGGTTTCGCAGGGCTCGAATAAAGGGTAGAGCTACGATGCCGCCAAACACGGATGTGACCATCTTGATGCTGTAAACAGAATCTGGAATTCATCTGAAAAAATTAATAGTTTAACAAAACTAAAAAACACGCTTTTTAGAGTTAATCAAACTAAAACATAAGAATAAAATGACTGACGAGAAAATGAATGTCACTGTTCTAAAATCGTGGAGTGCTTTGTATGGCATTTTTAAACTAACTCTGCATTTCAGAATGAAACTAATGAAAAATTATAACGATTGATATCGAGCACCCACGCTTTTAGAACAGTGGCATTCATTTTCTCGTCAGTCATTTTATTCTTACGTTAACAATTATTTTTTAGTTTGATTAACTCTAAAAGCGTGTTTTTTTGTGTCTTTAAACTATAATATTTAAATGAGATCCAGGTACGGAGGACTGGTTCTTACAATAATTTAATTGTGAGTAAAACAAAGGCTAAATGCGAATATGTCAAGCCAGCCAGGATTCGACCAGGGAATCTCCTAATCCGTAGTCAGGCGCGTTATCCGTTGTCCCACGTAGGTTTAAATGTCTGAAAGATGTCTGTAAATGTTTCTTTGCAGCTTAAATAGTGTGTATGAGGAGAAATAGACCTCCAGGGGAAAAATGGTGCGCAGATCAAGATGTCTTTTCAAAGGCTGTGCGTTTTAATCACTAATCCTGGCGATCCTAATCATGATGAGATAATAAACTGATCAAAATATTTTATTGCCGTCAGTCCTTGATAAGTCTACAACGTTTAAATTAAATCGGATCGCTTAAAGTATGGCAAAATCGAGCCCAAAAAGTCAGTTACAAACATCAGGTGAAACTAATAAAAGCGTATTAAAAATGACGTCTCGCCATTCGTGCGCCTTCAATGTTGTGATCAACGGATCACAACATTGAAGGCGCTCCTGTCTGTGATGCAGCGTCAAGGGTAGCTGCAGCCATGGACTCTGAGCTGAGAGTAGATGCTGCTGGAAACATCATCGAACTATTTGTGCAGACATTTGTCTTGCACCCCAATTCTTGACTCAGGGCTCGTGACGTAGCTGCACGATCCATTAAAGCCATGCGAGTAACATGCCTGTCTTCTTGGCTGCTAGTGATAGGGGCCGTTGAGATCCAGCACGGCGTTCCGTATTACCGTCCTAAACTTATCGATTCCATATTCTGCTAACAGTCACTGGATCTCGACTTATGCAAGCAGTAATACGATAAACCGCAATCCCAGTACGCTACAATTCGACCTTTATCAAAGTCAGAAACGTGCTGCTACGCATTTCTGCTTCTTACACGAGGCATCACAACAACTTTTCACACCAGGCAACAACGTTCAAATGCAGTTTGTGTATGAGAAACCGGCTGTACAATTTCCACATTTAAAAACATTGTAGGTGTCGCTACCAGCGCCTGCTTTGTCTGAATGTGCTGAAAAGCTAATCATTTGCATAACACAGTACCTTCTTCCTATTGTTTAAATTTCACGTCTGTAGCATTTCGCTTTCTCGGTGTAGCAGTTTTAATGGCCAGTAGTGTATATAAATATATATTTTACATTTATTTATATAATATTAAAAAATACTCTTAAAACTGAAAAATGTTATGGAATCTAAAATATGAAGCTTTATTAGTATGCATAACTTAAAATATATAAATCGTCTGCAGATTATAGAAAAACTTCTATAGTACTTCTGAAAAGATATTTGCACTAAAACATTTTCATAATAATTACCGTTGCCATCCTGTTATTGCAATTCCAAGGACTTTGTTAAACATTTTTCCAAAGAGATTCAACATTTTGAGCCATGCTTGTTGATTTGAAAGATGATATCTTGTTGGAGTGATAAGTTGAGTCATTTCTGTAGCACCTTTAAATGCACTAGCAATCCATATATTTGGAAATACACTGGCATATTTCTCCCACAATGCTGTAATATTCATAATATGGTATAAAAATTCTGAAGTCCAAGTCTTCAAAATTAATTTCACTTTTCCCATTTCATGTAAGCATTAATGTAGAATTTTGGATCAAATTATGAAAACATTTTTTAAACTGTGATACTTTTATAATTACATACAACTTAATTGATCAATTAATCTTTGAATGAATAGGTTATAGAATGTTTGAAGTGTAGTTCAAAACTGCTGTTTAATATAGTAAAATATATTTTTAGTTAAAGAAATAAAAATTTTTAATAAAACTTGGTATTAAAAAAATTAGTGAGGTCAAAAAAATATTGTACATACTATTTTTCAGTTTAAATTCATCTGTTGGTAAATAGTGCCAGACCATTGGCAGGATAAGTTTACCAATTTCAGAAGCTAAAAACAAAATTAACAATTAAGACAAAATTTTATACATTGAAATAAAACAATAATAACTTATGAATTGATGATAGTTGCTATTAATTAAATTATTTTCCTATAAGATTAAATATTTACGAATTTATTTAAAATTAACAGAAAATAAAAAATTTAAATATTTACATTTTAAAATGTTGATATCAATATCTCTCATCATGTCATCCCAAATAATAATTCCTATCTCCTGGTTAGTTTCACGATTTTTTTTGGACAATACGAATGATATGATCTAAGAATAGATGTTCTTTCTTCCATTTCTGAGCCCCCATTTTTTCTTTACATCGAGAGCACTGTCCAAGGTGCCAAACCTGTTATCAAATTACAAGCAAAACAGTTTGCTATTGGAAATCTACAATAAAAATTTATTAAAATGCAATTATGATTTCTATATTTTATTTGACTATCTCAAATTATATAGACTATTAATATAAAATCCATTTATAAAAAAAAAAAAAAAAAGATTTTTAAATATTTAAAATTTTTTTAATATAAAAATTATTTGTTGATAAGAATTAGATTTGACAGGCTAAATTTAGAGATTTATGTTATGTTGCTTAATCACAAATCACTCATGATATAATTTAAAACATTTTACATTCACATTTTTTATGAAATAAAAATTTATAAAATTGTTGTGGTTATAATGATAAAATTAAATTAAATGCTAATCGATATATTATTCTAGTTTTTATTTGTAATATATTTTCAATATATTACAAATAAAAACTAGAATTATATTATTAAAAATGATTACAATAAACTTTTCTAAAAAAATAAGCCACTGTTAACTACAAGGTTTTCATTAAAATTATTTTTATTTTATCTTTATTTAGCCATCACTTACAAATCTTAAGCAATAATGATGTATTAATGATAAAATTTACCTACATCACGGAAAAATTTATTAGAAAATTTATAAAAATATAGAAATTGTTTTCAATACCATTCTGCTTACGATCTTGAAATCATCTCTAAAAGGGTTTATAATTATATGAAATACACTATATAGAATTATTTTTAAACTAATTTTAAATTAGTAACATTTTGTTAAAATTCGTAATTTAACTCTAGTAATAAAAGTTTCTTAATTATTACATTATCTAATGATTATTTATTTTAAATTAATAAATCATATTAAATGGTTATTTAATTTATTTTTAGAATCTCATAATGGTGATTTAAATAGATATAACAATATGAGAAACTATTATGGGAGAAAAAGATGCAAATATTATAGAAATTCTCAAGCACAGTAGCAAAAATCTAGAAAATAAACAAAAATTTCAAATTTATTATCTACTATTTGCATTTAAATTTATTAACAATCAGATTAATAAAAAAAAGTGGCTTTTAATTTATATTTCCTAAATACTATAGACAAGTAAACATCATGTTGGCATAATAAAATTAATAATGCAATTGAAAGAAAAAATAATTTTTAATTTTTATAAATGAATAGAAACAGAAATTTTAAGGTATCAAATTATGAAAATTATTTGAAAAAACAAATTATTATTTAAAATATATAGAAATAAATTTATTTTACGAATTACAGCCCAAGTGACAATTATAACTGAATCACACGATCATATGACAATCATTACCATTGAAATAAATATTTTTTTTAGCAAAAATGCAATAGAAAGTAAAATAAAGATAAAAAGAGATCAAGATTGAAATAATTAATAGGTTTTTTACAATTATATGCTTAGAATGAAATAGATTAAAATATAAAATCTATGAAAATATCTTTTTTTATCATAACATATAATATTTATCTTTTTTTTTAAAGTTCTTTCAAATTCACCAAAATGGAAATAATGAATAATTGAATTTATTTGAAACAGACCTAAATAATAGCCATTTTAAAAATATATTTCACACTAGATGAAAATAGAAATTTTTATCCACGTTGAGTATTCTATGCAATTATCGATTAATTAAAAATATGTTACAGCATTCACTTTATTCAGGATAACAAAGCACTTCGCCTTTGTGCCTTCAAAAATACAAAGCATATTGATCATCTTAAAAAAAAGGACATTTTAATTAATGTGAAATAATTAGCTGTTTAGAAACTGACGTTTCTGACTTGCATGAACCTGGATCTTATTAATTAGTTTTCATTTTGCAGTAATAATTGATTACTTCATATCATTATTCGTCTTTAAAATAAAAATAATTTAATGAAATGTTATACATTTACTTATCTTTTCTAATAGTGATTTTTCATTTTCTGATAAAGAAAAATCCGACTTCAAGCAATTTTGAATGTAAATTTTCTCTCTTTTTCAGATATGAAAAATAGATATCTAGTTGGATAATTGTTTTATAGTTTAAGAGTAACCAAATTTTACAAATCAGTGTTTTCTATATCCTACAGAAAATATTGATAGCAGCAATTTTTTTTTTTTTTTTTTTTTTTTTTTTACACGACAAGCAATTGGTTCATTAGGCAAAATTCCACTACTAAAAACACTAAAGAAATTTAGGGAAGCAAAAGAAATGTGTTGCATGCTATACAGTTCTTAAGAAAAACTAATAGTCATGGTTAAAAAGCTTAAATGTCCAATTGAAAAAAAATTAAATGATTAATTTTTAATTCGATATTACCTCATCACCTCCAATATGAATATACTTGGAATTTTTATGACTGTCAAGAATTTGGTTGATCATATCCATTATTACTCCTTCACTTTCTAGATAAGATAAAATACATATCAAAATAATAAAATAAGCTTATAAATATAAAAACTGTATAGGTTTAAAGTCAGCTTTTTAGACAAATACATAAATTTTCTTTTTGAAATAATTTATTCAATTTTTCAATTTATTAATTGCTAATATATGACACAAATAACACTATATAAGTTAAATCTACATTTATTATTACTAAATTTGTTTTATGCCAGGATGTACCTAAAAAAGCCTTCAGTAATTTATAATTGCTTTTTTTATTAATTAATTTAGTAATTTTGGAATGCATATATTTATTTTTAGTTAAAAGTATTAATTTTTCTAATGTAATCTGTAATGTTCAAATATTCATTTTTACACACCCTTTTTTAAAAAAAAATGCACAAGATTAGCAAAATATAAAATGCTTAATTAAAAATAAATTAATAGTTTAAAAAAACTAAAAAATACGCTTTTAGAGTTAATCTATCTAAAAAGTAAAAAAGAATTGTTAACATAAGAATAAAATGACTGACGAGAAAATGAATGTCACTGTTCTAAAAGCGTGGGGTGCTTGTATGACATTTTAAAATTAACTCTGCATTTCTGAGTGAAACTAGTGAAAAATTATAACCATTGATATTGAGCACCCCACGCTTTTAGAACAGTGACATTCATTTTCTCATCAGTCATTTTATTCTTATGTTAACAATTATTTTTACTTTTTAGATAGATTAACTCTAAAAGCGTATTTTTAGTTTTTTTAAACTATTAATTTATTTTTACTTTTTAGTCTGATTAACTCTAAAAGCGTGTTTTTTTTTTAGTTTTTAAACTATAATTTATTTTTATGAAAATTATATATGTATAAGACATGAATTATATAGGCATGAAAATTATATATTTACAAGAATAAAATAAGAAAAAGGAAAATTAAGGAATAAAAAATTTAAAAGTTTATGAGAAATACAAAAAGATAAATACAATGCAAATAAAAATTAATGAAAAAATACTAAAAAGCTAAGTACAATACAATTAATATAAGCAAAAAAAGAATATATAAAAAGTTGGAATATACTACAAAGTAGAGTAATTGCTGCTAGAAAGGAATTTTCGGCCAATAGGAAGAGCGCAATTCGACATGATCGCACTCCTATGCCTTTGAGATCCGCCTTATTTTAGCCACGGAAATTTTCGGCCAATAGGAAGAGCGCAATTCGATCGCGGATATTACTGAATTTCTACCCGGGGTGAAAGAAAGCTGGGCAACGGGCGTACCGGTTATGATGTTCCTTGGTGGTTTTAAGAATCACAAAACCTCCACATCTTAAATTAATTGAAACATTAGCATAAATTGTAGTTTCTTAAATTAATGAATAGAAGTAATTAAAAATGAATAAATGAATTTAAAATTTAGGAAAAACATCTGCTTGAGAACAATTAAAGCATGAGATCAAAAAAGCTAAAGCTATCGGTACAATTAAGAGTTCGTTGACGATGCCCAAAAATAAAAAGGTTAAAGTTAAAAAAAATGAGAATTTTAAGATAAAAGTAAAATAAAACAAAAGGAATTAAGATTAAACAAAATAATTATACAAAATAAGTAGGGTTTGATCAGTTGACTGACTCGCCAGTAGATGGCGCCATCAGTCCCAACATCGAGCCCAAAAAGTGAGTTACATACAAACATACAGGTGAAGCTAATAAAAGCGTATTAATAAAACAAAAACTTACTGGAATGAGATGGACACAAAGCATTTGGATAACGTTCAATTTCTCGAATCTCATAATATTTGTCATGTTTCAAAAGAAACTATATAAAAAAATTAACATAATCATTATTTTAAAAATATTCTTTTGGTTTGAATAAAAACATTACTGAACTAAAATATACACATTGTATTTTAAAGAAGAAATCAAAATACAGTTTAATGCATCTTAAAAAAACGATGAAAGAAAACTGAACAATCTTATCAATAAAAAAGAAACATACTAGTTGTAGACAATGGCTGAAGCAAGACAGAGTATGAAGTCAAGTTGTAAATAAAAATTAAAAACATTTTACAAAAGTCCACATTAATAACTAACAATGGTATTAATCATGATTTTCATTTTTCTATCAAATATGATGGCAAAATACTATATTGTTGGAAAAATTGTTAACTATCCTTCGTTTTTTTTACTTATTTTAATGATATTTTTTAATAAATTATCAGTTATGTATTACACATCTTATCAGTTTCTATTGCCTCAAATTCATAGCATGTTTTCTATACAATTGCAGCATTAAAAAACACACCTTAAAACTGAAAAACAGTTTTATATCAAGGATATAGTAAAAGATAATAATCTGTGGATATTACAATATAAAAACCTCAGAATTTCAAGGTGTTGACTATACTGTCTGTGAACATGCTTTTGTAGATTAAATAAGAATCAATTCTATAAAACCACCACCTAAAAATGCTTTTCTCATAGAACACTGTGAATATATAAATGTATATATATATATATATATATATTGACTGGTACAAAAAAAAAAAAAAAAAAACATTGAAGGATAGGTGCAAATAGAATATATAGAATCACAAATCACCTCCATTTTTTTACATTAAAAATTATACTCAGTATATGGCACTGCAGCTTCTATGCAGGAAATTATAGAGCTTAAGAAATTAGTCATACAGAAAGATTTCTTGCAGTAGATTTATATAAATACACATTTTTTTACATATTCATTTTATTATTACTAGTCACTGAAATATTTTGAAAGCTATTATTTTAGAGTCTCAAAAATACAATTAACAATAATGGAAAATCTTTAATTTAATAATAATAATAATAATAATTTTTAAATTAGATAAATAAAAGGCCCACTTAGTTTACTAAATTAAAAAAGGTCTAAAATACATTACAAATCACTTAGTAAAAATAGAATTTTATACACCACATATAATAGTTTATCAAAATTATTTAGTAAAAAACCCAACTGAACAGTTATTGATCAGTAAATTACTTGCATAAAAGACATTTTTTTACATATTATGTACAAAAAAAAAAAAAAAAAAAAAAAAAAAAATTAAAACTATTTACAGAATTAATTATTTTTTGTACATTTCTTATTATGTACAGAATTATTGTATTGTCTTGGCACAAATGCTGATTTAAGAAAAGGACAACTTTTTTAATCATATAAGAAAAGTATTATAAATATTCTAATAAAATGCAGAGTTGCCCTTTTCAAATTAGAATTTTCAATATTGTTTAAAACAATTTTCAGTAGTTTTGACACTTGTCTATAATAGGAAGAAAGTTCATAATGGCAAACATACACAATTCTCTTTCAATTAAAATAACCATTAACAGGTTTCTTTATTTAAAAAATACAGATATTTTCTGGGTTTTTACAGAAACTGGTGCCCTTTTTCTCAAAATTGATGAATTTCTTTTCATGCAACCAAAATTACAAAAAAGTATTATACAAATATAGCCTTTTATATATATAATTTCTAAAGAAATATTAGTTTTAACATAGTAAGTTGTTAAAATGATTTTTTTTTTTGTCATTTTTCATAATAACTACAGAGAATCCATGGTAATTGTCATCTATAACAATGTAATGAAATAAAACATATCTGTTGATTTAAATACACACCAAAATAACAAAAAAAAAAAATAATTGTAAGTGAAAATTATATTTAAAAGATAATGACATCATTTTTGTTAATTACTATATAAATCAAAGTGTCCAAAACAAAATTTTTAAATTTAATTTTACCTCCAAATGTCCAAAAGATTGAACCAATGGGATGATTTGTAAATCATTTTCAATGGCTAAATTTTGAATTTTCTGTATTTCTTCTGCACTGAAAAATAGAAATCAAAACTTATTTCAATAAATGAGAGAAAAGAAATTATTAAAAAGCCTGACATGTCTGTATATTCACTACATAATAGCCAAATTATAAAATTGTAACTTTTTCTGTGTATAATCTGTGGATATTACAATATAAAAACCTCAGAATTTCATGGTGTTGATTACACTGTCTGTGAACATGCTTTTGTAGATTAAATAAGAATCAATTCTATAAAACCACCACCTAAAAATGCTTTTCTCATAGAACACTGTGAATATATAAATGTATATATATATATATATATATATTATACAATCTTCTACATAAACCTCATAGTTATTAATAATGAAAGAAAACAAGGCAACACACAATCAATTCAAAACAAGGAATGCAATACACATACTATATGAATGTTCCATTCTTTTCTTTTACTTACTAGCAGGCAAAGTTTATAGATTAGGTTTGTACGGTCATACATGATAACAAAAATAATCAGCTTTTTTTTTTTTTTTTTTTATGTCAGTTCTAAATACTTTTAAAACTAAATATTTCATAGCTATGGCTTAGGTGCTTTTTTAATTGTTATTCTTCAAATGGATAAAACACCTTAGAAATTCTTATTTAATTTCAGATTCAGGAACAAAAATTAAATCAGTTTCATTTATAATCCTTTCATAGAAATTCAATATTTTGTGTACAAATTCAAATTTACAATTCTTCATTTTTAAAAAAGCTTTTGACAGTATTTCAGAGAGTTCAAAGTAAAAAAATCCAATGGATTTCATTTATTTATATATTTTTTTTACAAGTTTTAGTCTCTATAAATAAAAAATATATTTTTTTATAGCAGGAAGATCAATTTTATCAGACAAAAAAAATCTTCCAAACGATAAAAATCAATTATTTCTTGCTGTAATTGATGTCCTTCATAATCTGGGCTATCTAAAAAAAGGGGAGAATTGTATTGAATTAAGGCCTTCACCAAAGTACAAGATATTTATAGGCAAGAAATCCCACCTGTACTACAGATTTCAATTAGGAAAATATGGTACATGAAAACCCAAGCTAAAATATGGATAAAGTTTAAATTATAATTTCTATTCATTTTTCCTTTGGCAGCAATATGCTTCACTATCTGTATGTATTTAATATACACAATCTTCATTTACATTAAAAAATAAATTATGTTGATCAGGTAAACACATCACAAAAGAGATGGATAATTAATAATGATAGTCTCTTAAAATTCTATTTATAAATAGTTGTTATTTTATAGTGTTCATTAACAGTAAAAAAATCTTTAGCTAGTCATTTGAAAGCAAGATTTTCAGTTAGAATTAAAATACATAACTATTTGACTTGGTTACAACTGTTCACTGAATAGAGTAGCTATCTAATGAATTTCTCTCAATTAATCACTCATTTAAAAAGAAGTGGTGTAGAAGTATAAAGCTCAAGCTAGCAAGTAGTTTCAACAAACACTTCGCTTTATTTCTAAAGGACTTGAAATGGCAAGCAATGCAATATTCTACTATATTCATTAGGGATTTGCCAAACAAAATAGAGTGAACTTACATACATGCACATAAAAAACTATTGATTTTGCATTGTTTATTGCCTATTCAATTTTTGATGACTAACACTTTTGATTTGTCTTATCGTGGCCCCCCAGGGAGGCGGGTCGAGTTACTTCTCGATTAACACTTTTGGTTTATGAATTTGGCAAGACATAACTAGGTTTTTTTAATTGCTTTTCTTAGAGACTGTTTCCAATTATAACCATATATCTGAGAGAACATTTAGAGAGATTTAATTTTGTTTGTACAACTTTTTTTTCTTTCCGTATCAATTTCTTAAAAAAATCTGAATGCCTATAACTATATTTCTCTTCAGCTTCATTTTTCCATGTTTTATATTTCGCTATTCAGCTTGTAATTTTTGTCTTCTAAATTTAAAAGAAAACTTCTGTACTTGTTCATGGCCTAAACAAATACAGAATATGGCAAAATTGTAAGAACATATAATTTTATAAACCTGTGTGAATAAAAATTTAATTTTATAAAAATATTAAATTAAAAATAACTTTATGAAATTATAAACACTACTAAACATCATTGATAGGCAGAGAAAATTTACATCTTAAAGTTGTAAGTATTACTGGTTAAGTTTTATTAAAAAATCTATTTTCTTTAAAACAATTATATTTAATCTCATTTAAAGTTCCTATACCAGAATATGCAAAATATTGTATATCCTATTATTAGAATATATGCTTATATATATCTATATATAATCTATAGTTATTTATATAATATGTGAAAAAAAGAGAAAAAGGCAGAATTTGAGGACATTTGTCATGTTCCCAAAACAGAAATTTTATCTTGTCTTTTAAAAAATTAAGTCTCTTTATTTTAAATCATTTTAAAATTTTTATGTAAAAAACGGTTTAAAAATTTGTGAACTGTATTTAATTATCTTTAATTTGATATATAGTGTGTTGGATTTATGCAAAATTTTTCTTTACAAACAAAGCAAGAACAAGCAAAGACAATTTTTTTTTTATATAAGCCTTATAACAAAACACAGCAATTTAATCCTCAATTCTTAATTTAATGATAGTTTATAATAAATACTATTTAAAATTATTTTGACTAAAATGTTTACCTATATACATCTGGTTGACAAACAATCTGGAGATCACCTTGATATGGGAACATATCCTCATATTCCATTAAAATACCAGTAGCCCCCAATTTTTTCAACAAAGGAAATATCTGAAAATGATATTTTTAATAATAGCTAAACACAATAGAAATTTACTAAGGAGTAGAAAATATTAAATAAATTAAAATCTAAAATAAATTAATCTTGTTTTTCATTATCAATTATGATGTTTTTTTTCTCATTATGAGAAATTTACAGTTCAAAAAGTAGATAGAAATCAATACACATTTTAGAAAAGTTTCTTCAAATCAACAAATAATATTACAATGCAAATTGAAAAGTTACAATAAATTTTTTAACCACTGCAATAAAAGGGAAAGCATAAAAAATATTGAAATAATTAAAATAAAACTATTTAAGAAATGATTATACTAATTATGGCATTAATCAAAATAATACAGGACAATTATGTACAATAATATTTAAGAATGTACAAGAGTTATTCAAAATTGAGATTTTCTTGTATACCTGTTCATAATAACCAATGACTGGTGGTGCACCTTTTAAATCAAAATGAACAAGCCTGCAATAATAAACAAAGAAATTAAAAATATATTCATATTTAAATTTGTTTTAGAGTACAAAATTTCAAAATGTTTTTAAATGTGAATTCAGAATCTATTACATCAAAATTTATTAGAGATTAATAGCATTTGATATGAACACATTTTAAAACCCCAATTAAATAAACCCAATTGATTAGAACATTTTAAATTATGAATGTTTATATATAAGAAGATTCACATCAATTTCAATAGTGAGAAATAGAAAACAATATATTATTAATGATAGTATGAAAATATTAAAATCAATGTATCACAAAATAAGATTTTACTTTTAAAGAAATAAGTATTAAAATTTTTTTTATCTATAATGGAATAAATAATAATATTATTATTTGCTATAATGTCAGTTCAACACATAATTATCAGGTTTTCTCTTTTTTGTGATTAATTTTTTTTTTTTTTCCATTTGTTTGGATCATTAATTATGTTATATGGTGAAGATATTCACATAGTACTATAGTTCTGTTATTCAAGGTTTCTCAATCTTGAAACAGTTATAGATATGAATGTACCTTTAAATTCATAATTACTCAAAGTTAAATGCAAAGTACAACACACTTCTTAGTTTTACTACAAATAAAGGGAATGATAAAAATATCACAAAATAATATTTTTAAATATATTTACTTTTCAAAATCTGATGAGCTGCAGTCAAACTGACTCATTTTGGAATATTTTTAAAATTGAGTATACATCAATTAATACGATTGAATAAAAACTTCATCTAACTAAATTGAAATATTTGTGAGATCTGAAAAAAATAATAAAAATAAACTATATAATTTTTAAGGCTATTACACCTTTTTACTGCCAAAATAATATTTAAAAATATGTACATATTATCCAATGACATATTCCATTACTTTTGTCCTGCGATAATCAGTAATAAGCTATAGATAAAAAATTGGTGAAAAAAATTAAGCAGACTATGTCTAAAACAGAAACCATCAGTTGACAATATGTAGCGGCTTCTAGTTCTGCGCAAGTTTACTAAAAAGAAATTGCTTATGATTGGCCACTGTTAACATCAATCTGGTTGGTCAAGGAAATTGTTTCCGCGTCATGTGCTTAGCCCATTTGTACATAGCGATGACGTCATTAACAAACATCATGTTTTGTACAAAAATATACTTATCCCTTATCGGCTACTTCTTTAATTTTTCTCAATTAGTTTGTGTATTGCGTAAATGTCTGATTTAATTGTAATTTTCATAATATAGCTTCTGTACCCTAAAAAACCCCTCAGATTTAATAATTAATCTTTTAATATTTTTTTTTATGCAATGATACGGCGCCCAAATATTAATTTCATATTTCTTTTTTTTTTACCTCACTTTAATAAATATTTAAAATATATTTCATTGCCCGTAAACTGCTGCAACACAAACATATATTTTGTATTTGACCAGGAAGTTGAAGAGGCGTAAAACATTTGACAAAACACTATCTATCAACCAATCACATTTTGTTAGTTGCAGTGACCAATAAGCACACGTTGTTCCTTCGTCTCAAAACATAAAAACAAAATGATTTTTAAAAAGAATAAACATTTACCATCCAAATGTAGGTTTATATATTTTTGTAAATATTGAAATAGAATAAGTTGAATGCATCATTAATTTTAAACTGGTGCAATTGCTTTTATTGAAACATTATAAAAGTATTTAATATAATTTTTGTCTTTCAAATGTATTTGGTCAACTATTACAAATCAACCCGAGAAATATCGAAAAGTGAATTTGTTCTTGGATGACAAGTTATGTACGAGAGTGCCCCTTGCATGTTCATTAAGCAATAATTCTCTTAGTTGTAATAATTATAAATGAATAATTATCATCCAAATTTTCTAAAATTATCTATGGTTGCAATGAAGTATTTGATGCTTTTCAAAGTTACTTATTTGTGATAAATAATTTTTTTTCTATACAAAAAATAAATAACCCAATTCCCCAAACCAAAAATAAATAAGTTCAGAGTGGACATAAGTTTCAAATATTAAATCCAGTATTCCAAAACTTTTTGTTTTGTTTTTTATTTCCAATGGCAAATTATGAACAGTTACAGCATAAAAAAAAGGGCAACGAAAAATAAAAAAGAACAGAGAATACAACAAAACATGCTGAAACAGAGTTCATTATCTAACATAATGCCAAGTTGTAGATCTTTTAGCCACTGAAGAGTGTTACCAGGTGCACCACGGGGAGGTAGAATTATTGCGCACCTAGTATTCCAAAAACTTGCAA
>BPLQ01003180.1:0-24407 GCA_021605075.1 Caerostris darwini
AAAAAGCGCAAAACAAACAAACGAAAAAAATTGCAGAAAAGATTTCGCGACGCACTCATGTCAGCAGTTTCAATTCGCATTAAAACAAACTCTATACATTAAAGAAACACACCATAAAATATTATCAAATATATATATATATATATATATATATATGAAAATGAAAACATATAAAAAAAAATCTAAAATGTCAAAAAGATTTATAAAAAGTGAATACAAAATAAAAAAAATATTAAATCTGTACGTGTATATATAAAAAAAAAACCCAGTGAAGTCCAACAAACAAAACAAAATAAAAAATTGCACTCATAATAAAACATTTAAAGAAAAAAATATAATATATAGAAACATCTGTAGAATGTTAATATATAAAAAAAATATGTTATGAAAAAAAAATATTTTTTGAATATAAAATTGAAGCGCAAGGAAATTCCTTGCTCTTCAAAAGTATTTAACGAATATATATCCAAAAGGAAATCATTAAGAAGATACCCGTTATTTAAACATTTACAGATATACAAGAATGCATCAATTATGAAAAACTTATCATTTGAAAAAAAAATGTACAAAAACACTTATGAAAATTAAGGTAAATACTTATTGTCACGGAAATTAAAAGGACTTTACAGAATATACGTATTAAAAAATTTTTTCACGCACATTAAAACATTTATTCCACAAGCATGTATTCCTCTCCAAATATAAACCAATAAATTTGTGATAGTAGGTCACGGCACCCATTTCTATGCTGTACCCTAACGATTACAATGAGCAAATTTTCTGAAGATCCTGTCCACTGACTCATCGTGCAGTACCAATGCTCCACTTCAGCGTCGGTTCACTGTCTCGCCCACTCTCCTTCTTCGACATCCTTTTCTCCCCTTGATGTCTTTAACACTTTTGTTTTTATGGCTTTTCGACCACCGGCCTCCTCACTGATTTTTCGCTGGATTTTTCATATGAAATCCGCCCCTGGGCCTAAAGACCATTTCATTGGTGGGGGTGAATCATGTCGGAGATTTTTGTGCATATTTCTCGAAACATATCCTTATCTTGCTGTTCACCGCCAAAGTACTCTGTTTTCGAACAGAAACAGACACCCCATCAATAAATTACGCGAACACAAATAAGTCTTCACCTTGTGGCGCTTTGAAGTCTCGCATGCCCACGCCAATTTGAACACCCACCCAGAGACTTTCGGTCGCAGTCGCAGCTAAAGACCTGCTTCCTCCAGAAACTGGTCACACCTTTGAACAGATCGCATCCGGTAAGGGCTGCTGACCATCCACCGGACACACATAAAATATAACATCACAGGGATCAGAAGGATATAATAATTACATACAATTTTACTTTAATACATAAAATATTTAAAAATGCCTATTGACACCAATATCAACACGACATGAATTAGACATCTGTTTTAAGTTTTTGTCAGTCCCATATAATGCTTATTATATGGGACTGACAAAAACTTAATCCATATAGAATTGCACTGCACTGAGGAACTGTTCTGGTTGCTAGAAAATTCAAGCCAATTTATTCCAATATTACCTTTTTTTTTAAACTTTTTCCTGAGTAAATATTAATAATTGATAAATACAAACTTGAATTAAAATAATGAAATTTCACACATCAAAATTTTTTATTGCATGATAAATTTAATTTTTAATTCCATTGTGTTGTTTCTTATCCCACTTGGCTGGCCAAGCCCACGAGCCTATACGTGTTCATGATTGAAGGGGAATGAAGCAGCTTCTGTTGTGATGGAGCACCCGTAGGTAGACGCCTGACTTTTGCTCCGTGACGCTCTTACAGTCATAGGAGACCGGGACCTACGGCTTAAAGTGGATTCCGAACCACTACAAACATCCATGGCACCGCCGGGATTCGAACCCGAAACCTGTGGCACCGAGCGCCAGAGCGCTAGACACTCGGCCATTCAGGTTCCAAATTTTGCCAACGGCACGCAGTGTTCCCAGGTGGTCACCCACCCAAGTACTGACCGCGCCCAATGATGCTTAACTTCGGTGATCTAACGAGAACCGGTATATTCAGCATGGTACGGCCGTTGGCCGTTCCATTGTATATACATAAAAAAATATATGCGTAATAGCTAATTTTGGAAATTTTTTTTCGGTGTTTCTCGTTGAAGGGATATTTAGTATATGCAACACGTAATCTTCTGAAGTAAACTGACATTGAACGTGATAATTTACATTAGCTTAATAACATGTTAAGGATAAAGGTATTATCGAAACGTGTGTATTTTTTATGACAACAGATTTAACGATTCGTAACTCATAATAAACAATCGTCCTTCGATTTATTTTTATTTCCCTTTGATATTTTTTTTAAAAAATGCGGTATATATTGATAATTTCGTTGACTTTTCTTATTTTCTGTCGCATTGTTAATCACCTTCTTGAGTAGAATGTTTCACGCGTTTTTGTTTCATATTCAATATATGTATATATATATATATATATAAAACACGTTCGCGTGGTTTGTCTGGAGCTTTCACTCCCCAACCACACCTGCAGCCCCATGGGGGTTACATGGTACAATCCCTGCAAAAATTGGGTTCACAGATTTAGAGGCCCGGAAGGGAAAACCTCGCGTTCATTTAGAGCGGTTCCATTGACAATATTAGAGTTTTTTTTATTAAATTAAAAAATTTATAATTATATAATTTATTATAATGCAAAACATTTTGTGAAAAAACTTCGTAAACTGAAATCTAAACTTCGACCTATATTGTAAAATGCATGCCAGCAGTAGTCCGAGGTTTCCGGGGAACAGAAGTGATGTCAAGAAAGAAGCGCACGCAGCCGGAAGTGCGAAGGTGTTGCCTTAGCAGAGGGGATTCTTTTGGGAGAAAATTTCTTCCCTGGTGGAAACAAAATTTCTTCCCTGGTGAATCGGAATATTGTACTGTAAGACAAGTTCGTTTGGAGGAATATGAAATTTTTTTTTAATTCGATTGTTTTTCAATTTCTTTTTAATTGGATTATTTTACAAAATGGGTTTAGTAAAGGAGTTTATTATTATTATAATTCTTTTCTAAAAATTTTCTTTTAATTTACAGTAGATTTTTATAAAAACAAAGGATTTTTAACTTTAATTTATATATTTTGTGGCATTTTACAAAATTTATTTGGTAAAGGAATTTATGTATTTCCATTAGTTTTTTATTAGATTATTTCATAAATTTATTTGGTCCAGGAATTTATTTATTTTTATTAATTTGATTATTTTTTATGTGCTATTTTTTATTGGATCATTTTACAAATTTATGTTATTATACAGATAATTATTTGCTATTTGCTAAATTTATTTGGTGAAGAAATTTATTTTAATTTTTATTATTTTATTTTATTATTCATTTATTCTACAAAATGAATTTTTTAAAAATTGTTTATATTTATTTGCAGTTTGACTTATTATTATTTTTTTTTTATCATACTAAACTTCTTTTTATAAAGGAATTTATTTTTATTATTGCTTATTTCAAATTTATTTTAATTAATTTTTTTTTTACTTTTGGTAAAAGAATTTATTTATTTTTATTTAATATTATATATATATATATTTACAAAATTTATTTTTCTTCTTATACATTTTTAATGTTTAATTCCAATTTTGTTTATCGATTCTATTTGTTATATTTTGCAAAATTTATTTTTGTAAAGGAATTCATTTATTTTTTAAGTTATAATTTTTCCCCGTTATGTACAAAATTTATTTTCCTTTTTACAAGGGTCTTTTATTTAAAGATAACTATTTAAACAAAGGGTTATTTTCTTTTCATTTTTTAATGTGATTTGTTAAATTATTTTATAATTTCTTTCCTTGTCAAAATAATTTTTTTTCTCTAGTGTGTTACAGCATTTTTTTATCACTTCATTAGAAATTTAATTATCCCAAATTTATGTTTGGCTTTTATAGTTTTCCTTAAAATCTCTCGCATTTCTTATTAAAATCGAAATAATTTTCAAATTTTCTGCCCAATATTAAATACTTCAAAGCATTTGCATTGAAAAATTTAATATAAGTTCGACTCCAAAGAAAATGTTACGAATTTATGTATATTTCATCAATTAGTTACTTTTATTAAAATGCAAATATTTTAACATAAATGTACATTAATTAAAATGGGCATGAAATTTTCTTTCAACTCACTTTTGGTATCTCTTTCTAATGATATTTCTTCCTTCATACTCGATTCTATTTTGATAAACACTATAGCTTTTTGATGATACAAAAAAAAAAAAACGTTTTTTTGCATGCATTTCTTTTCAAGCATTTAGAAATAAACGCAGACTATGATTTTGTAAGACGAAATAGTTAAAAAAGAATCTCCTTATAATGAATTTACACAATTTTATTTGCTAATATATTTTATTTCACAATATTATATACATATAATTATCTCACCAATCATTTTCACCTACATTATTATTTTCTTTACAGTCATACACAAATCTTGTACTTACACAAGGGTAAATTTGGTAAAATGTTCCACAAATAAATATTCTATACTAGTAAATATTATTATACTAAGCTAAAGAATTTGTATTACATGAAAAACAATACAACAATGACACACAAATTTCAACAAAAAAAAACCTTCTTATAAAATCTTAATGTTTAAGCGTGTTAAAATTATTTTTGCGTGAATTTCTTAAATCCTTCTTTTTTGGGAAAAACACAATTCATTGCATTCTATTTATGCACACACATCAGCGAATTATATTTATAAAATTAATGTGCATATTCTTTTAACCAACTATTTCTAAAACAATATTATTTTAATTGATATTTAAATTATAATTTTTAACATGAATTGAATATGTTTAACCAAAACTTCTATCATTAAAGATGAAACTGTAAGTACTTCGTTTTCGAATTTTGAACTAAAATTCTGGTATACAACCTTTATTACAGAATGCCGATAGCATATGTCTACCCGACCGCTGGTCAATTTCAGACAAGATAGTATTTCTTTTTACATGACTAGGATTGGAATGCTTATCAGTTTAGATATGCATTTTTTTTTATTTTTTAATTAACTGTTTCAACAAACTTTTTATCCGTTTGTAGTGTAATTTTAGGTGAAGAAAAATAAAATTATGAAATAATTATTAAATAGCATATTTTTAAGTAAGGATGTAATTTATAAAATTTATTTTACTAATTTTATTTTATTTTAATTTTGGAGTATTTTTTAAATTTAAACTATTTTTTTTTTTCATTTCTTTAAATAAAGGAAATTACATGACTCTTTCACTTATTGAAATTTTTCACTCAAAATTTTATTTTTTGTACAACGTATTTTGCAATTCGACAAGCATTCTATTCAAGAACACACATCAATAAGTTAAGTTATCCATTTACTTTTATATATGCGTTAAGTATTATTTAAACTGTCGATAAAATTATACCTTGTTGTTGTTTTTTTTCACTCAAGATGGATTACCTGCCCACTTAATTCTGTTTGTTAAACCCTGTAATTTCTTGTTAATGCAAATTTTTAGCATACATTTTTCAAACATTTAGAAATAACCATTTAATATTGTGATTTTGTAAACCAAAATAGTTAAACAAATGTTACTTTTTATAATGAGTTTACACTAATTCAATTTACT
Source organism: Caerostris darwini (assembly GCA_021605075.1). NCBI lineage: Eukaryota > Metazoa > Arthropoda > Arachnida > Araneae > Araneidae > Caerostris > Caerostris darwini. The sequence continues at coordinate 5,649 of BPLQ01003180.1, forward strand.
AACCCCGAGTAACTTACTTTCATTTCGGAATATTGTATACATCTCACCAACCATATTCATTTAGATTTTACTTCTTTTCTGTCATACACAAATCTTGTACTTACACAGCCCCATAGGCATTCTTTTTTTAACTAATTAATCATTGAACAATATTTACAAAAGTCTTATGAAATTTCACCCATTATACACATCATTTTGAATTTTATTTTCCAAAAACTCATTTTTTAAGTCGTTTTTATTTTTAATTTTCTAATTATATTTCTTTAATTAATTAATTTATTCTTTATCCTTGATATTTGGTTTATATGCTATCTACCATAAAAATTATGCATTTCGTAGTACTTTTTTAGATTGCAAACATTTAGAATTAATCATTTGGATTTTGTAAAATAAAGTAATTAAAATGATGGTTTTTTATAATGAATTTACACTAATGCAATTTATTAACACCAAATAACTCTATTTTATTCAAAATAGTGTATGCAGTTCACCACCTATTTTTCCTTACATTTTATATTCTTTTCTGATATTCACAAGTCTTGCGCTTAAGCGTCAAGTTGTTTTAATTTTAATAATAATGTTAACAAAAGTCATATGAAATTTGACCCATTTTACCCATCTAGTTCATTTTGGATTTTATGCATCAAAAACTCATTTTTTTAAAGTCGCACTTATTAAAAAAAGTTCCTAATGATATTTATTCTATTAATTATTTATTCTTCCCTAACATTTTGTTCTATCTGTTAAATCGAAGTTAAACTACAATTACAGATATTTTATTTAGCATTCAAATATTTAAAATTGATCACTAGTTAGATTAAGATTCGGTAAACTTAACTAGCTAGAATGATACAATTTTTTTATAATGAATTTACATTAATTCATTTTCTTAACCATCAAATAACTATTTTATTTCAAACTATTGTATACTTCTAAATATTCAAGTTTATCTCACAAATCCGTTTCACTGCATTTTCATTTTCCTTACTAGTTTGTCCTGCAAAAGTCTCGTACTTATACAACCTCTACAAACATTATAATTTTAGTTGTAATAATGATTGAATAAGAATTACAAAAATCCAGCTTCACTTTCATAAGTTATACAAAGAAATTTCGTAGCAAAACATTTTTTTTTTCACTTTACAATATGTTTTTTAACTTAATTATTATAGTTTTTTTCATTTGTTTTAATAAAGGTATTACTTTTTACATGACTATGTTGCTTATTGAATGTTTTTCACCATTTTTTTTCATGTGTGCACACATGATAAGTATTCTATTTTAATATAATTATGCACGTGAGATATTAAATCATGTTTAATATAAATTCATTTCATAAATACATACTTTAAAAATAAATGTTTTCATGAATACTTAACAATTTTAATAGAAATGATTAAATTTTTTAAAATTAATTTTATTGCTTTCAATATGCGGACAAGACCAATTTTTGTGTCTTCTCTACTGATAGGAAACACAGGGGTACATTTAATCAACTCAACGATTCTCCCATTAAGATGATTGACTTCCCCACCTATCTAGGCATTACCCTGGATCCTGAACTTCTCTTCACAAGGCACATCGTACACACTGCTAATAAAGCTCTGAGAAAGTTAAGTATTCTCAGAAAACTATGTGGAACTACTTGTGGATCAAGGCCTAAAACTGTAAAAAACGCATTCTGCTCCATCATTAGACCTCTGCTTGAATACGCCACCCCAATTTGGAATCCAAGCTCCCAGTCTTCTAAATGGCCCAACACAGAGCATCGAAAATTATTATAGGAGCAGTCTCCTCAACCAATAACAACAAGGCTGAACAGGAATGTGGCCTGCCTCCTCTCCTACCTTGCCACCATCAAATTTACTAATAGACTTCGTAGCAATAACATGGATCATATCTCTACCAGAGTATTTAATGAATGGAAGGGCTCAACCAGACTCAAAAGATCCTCAACTCTACAGCTTGATAAAGATATCAGAAATCGGATAAATTTTTAACATTCCTCTGGATTTTGCTCAAGAGCCCCTTTTTCCCAGAAAACCACCAAGTGAAACTAAGTTTGGTTTGAACCTATTGTAACCTTGTTCAAAAAAAGAAGACTCCAACATCCTCAAACAAAAAGGCCTTGATACCATAGATAAGTTCTCACAAGGTAATCTTGCAATAGCATACACAGATGGATCCTCTGACAAATTCCTCAATTAGGGAGGTGCAGGCATTTTCTTTCTACTTATAATGGAAGTAAATACCATCTTAAAATGAACCTGCCTGTATGCCTGATAGCTTCAAACTTCACCAGCGAGCTCACAGCAATCAAAGAGGCTGTTGCTTTATATCTAAATGACTCAAATATTTCAGGGATCATTGACGGGTTAGTGATTTTTTTTCTGACTGCAAGTCGGCTCAAGAAGCAATTAAAAATGGAGATAGTAACATCACTTCTATGATAAATGTTCTGCTCGAGACTCCACTGTAGAGGCAAATCATGTCATCTTCAATGGATTCCTGCACATGTCATCTAATGCGCTGACTCTTTAGCCAAAGAAGTCAGGGTCAATGATTAACCCAGGACTACCATCACACTTGCAGATGCTAACGCAGTTGAAAAAAACCGACTAATTTCTCATAACTTTAAGAAGCCACTAATCATTGACTTCAACTACCCTAGGAAATTGACATCATTACAGAGGGATGAAGATTCTCCCAGGCAAGACCAGGGAATACATCCCCTGCAGAAATTGCCCCAGCGCTTTCCTAACCCCTCAGCACATTCTGGAGTGCCCAGCACTCACTCCCCATGTTTTGCAATTGGGTATGGTCCCAATCGAGGCCAACTTAAGAGAAGCCCTGTATAGTGAAGCGGCGCCATTGCTAGCGGCCACTACCGTGAAGACTTTTTATTCTAAATCCATGGACACGATAACAACAACAACAACAATGCAATATGTCAACAATTGAATAAAATCAATAATTATGTAAACTTGGATGATTTATCACAAAACATAAAATGCGCTAGCTAGCAATTATATCTTCTCTCAGACAACCATGAATAATCTGTTTCTATTAGGTTTTCGTGGGATTTTGTAAATCTTAGGAATACTTTTCTCACAACGCTTCTATATTTTATATTGTTTAAAAGTACTTGGAATTCTACAGAGGGCATTTGTTGTGCCAAATTTTGCATTGTTATAAAATTGGAAATTTTCGTTAATCATTATAATAGATTAACATTAGCAAATAAGAAGAAGGGTATTTTGAAATTGTAGTGTAAAAGTAAATTAATTAATAAAAAAAATTTCATGTAAAAAAAAAAAAACCTTCATATAATTTATGAAATTGTTTGAATTGTAATTCATTGACGCATTTATTAATTATGTCCTAAGTATATTATATTGTTTACTCTTGTAATCTCTCTCTTAACACAAAATTCATCATTCAATCAATTTGTTTTAAACATAGCCTTTGAATAAGAAACAGGATTGTTTTTTTTTTTTAATTTTGCCTTTCATATGTCTCTAAAATCTTTTTACTTTACATAAAAGTTCTATAGCTCATGAAAATATTTTTTTCAAATTTATACTCTTATTTTTTTAAGAAATTTTACATCTCTTCTTGTATACAGCTGTTTTTTCAGAGGTGTTACTTTCTCATAATAAAGAAAATACTATCATTCAGCCCCAAAAAAGTTATTTTAGCCTGAATTAACTAAAACCTTTTTGATTTTATATTTCTTATATTCTGAAAAAATATATAACTAACCATCTTAAAAATAACAAATAATAATAATAATAGATAATGGATTTTAATTGATTTTTCCAGTATTATCAGGACTTGCCATTTATTTTCTAATATTTCTTTATATTAATATTTTGCATGCGTCACTTCTTAAGTGCAACATTTAAAAAATATTTCTTTTTACAATTCAGTAAAATTCTATGAAATCTGTCTTTTGTTTATGTGCTATCTCATTCAATTTACATCCAGTCTTTTTATGAAATACATATGTATATTAACTAGTACAGATTATTAATTCTCATTTGGTTTTAAACATATATGATTATTTTCCTGTAAATTAAAATAGGAACAGCTTCAAAAATTTTTCTTTCAAACTAGTTTCAGTTTGATACCCTTATATCTTCACTGTCTTATTTACTTGTCTTATTATCTTTTTTTATATTTTTTTTACTTTCGAGCGATTTCACAAAAGCATATACACTTGAAAGATATTGATCGACTTTATACTTTTTTTAAAGACTGTGCGCTGTTGTAACTATATTTGATGAGTTGCTAATTGCACGAATTTTTTTATTATTATATACTCTTCTGTATAACTCTAATTATCGTGTATTGATTGATAATTTTCCAGTTATGATCAGCAAACATTCAAGTTTATTTTCCTGTCTTTAAAAATGATATTTTTTTCATTCTGCAGTGTTTTTCTACAAAACAGGCTTTCAAAGAGGAGGTTTTTTTTTTTGAGAAATAGAGTCTCATCTCAATATCGTACATTTTACTTTTGTATTTTCAGATGTGGATACAAAAATCTCTGGTATCTGTTTTTCATATATGGTTTCTTTGCAATTTTTGTATAAGTTTTGTATGTAGTTTAATGAATTTTGCAAAATGTTTATAAGTAAAAATGCCAGCTCTGTCAACCTGAAAATCAGACCTCTCTGCTTCACAATTTACGTTGAAAGGCATGATAAAAATATTCAATTTTATTTGAATGGCACTGAAATCTTAAAATCTGCTTTCGAACTCAAAATACAGTTTTTTCAAGCCATCTTCATAATTCTTAAACTTCTCTTCATTTACTGAGGGTATTGAATTTAACCTCGATAAAAGAGACAAGTCGTTCTTAGCTAGCTGCCCAGCAAACATATTAAGTTTTATTTTAAAAGTTTTGAGACGGGCCCAGATATTTGTCGATAAATTTATTTTTTCCTTGCATCTTGACATTCATGTTGCTCATATGACAAAGAAGATCTGTGAAAAATGCAAAGTCTGAAAGCCTTCTGTATCTTCTAACATTTCGCACTCCGCAGAACACTGTTTCTCATGGAAGAACGACACATGTCGTCTTTCAGCTGCCAAAGTCCCTCGAAAACACATCCTGCACTAAGCCACTTTACTTTCGTGTAATACAGTACATCAGAGTATTCAGATCGCACGAACTGAAGAAAATCTCGAAATTGCCTGTGAGTAAGCCCACGAGATCGAATAGTATTTACAAACTTCACGACTGCATCACGCACGGGTTATTATATTCAATGCAGATTTACACAGAGTATCTTGATGTATAACATACTTTCAAAGTTTAAAGTCCTTCCTGAAATTCACGAAAAATATCACATTCCGTTGTAGTTCCCTTTAAAGAACGCTTCCACGCCAGTTCCTCGGTAATTTCAAAGTTCTCATCAACACCTGTTGTAAATAATACTAATTAAGCAGTATTATTTATATCAGTGTTTTCATCCATAGCTATGGAGCAAAATTTAAACTGACCAATCATTGACGCTAATTGTCATGTCAAATTTTTATCGGTTGCTTCGATTCCAGAAGTCACCGTTTTTCGAGATAAGCTTATCGTAGCTAGCAATATCGTATGCTACCATGTAACTTGCATGTGTAGCTACTTCTTAGATACTGTTTATCTTCTTGAAAAAATTTTGTCGGCCTGATAATTTTTTACAAAGACTTTCTGCATTTGGTTTTCTTTCATATTCGGACATTGCTTCATAATTGGATTCTTATGCTTAGATGTGAAATGGCGGGAAATGTAGACTGCTATAGCTCTGAAGACTTTTTTAGCTTCATTGTAGATGAGACACACTGGTTTATCATTTACAACTGTAAAAAAATATTTCCAGGTCCATTCATCCTTAAAAGCACGGCACTCTGTATAAACTTTACGTTTTTCAGTAGCTATTTTGGGGGTGAAATATTTTACGAATAACTCAAACAAGCACTAGCTACGCTATACTTTTAATAATTTCACCACTATTCACAATGATGCTATATGTCCGAAATCTTTCCATACGCAATTTGTAATATTAGAATTCACGTCAAAAGAAAAAGCCGCTGGCTGGAGCTTAAAATGCACAGCCACATGTCAGCCAATGCAGCAAGCCACATGTAAGGTCTAATTCAGCTATATTGGATTCCCATATGTCTGCAAATAGAGAAAAAAAACATAAATAGAGAAAGTAAAAAGATCATCAATCCTTTGAAAGAACGGAAGAAAAAAAAAGTAATATTTAATCAAAGTAGAAAAGAGATGGATATATAATATATAAATATATATTTCTTTTCATTTGCCTCGGATCGGCAAATTAAAATTCTATCCGCGGGCTGGATAGAACCTTCCGGAGGGCCGGAGTTTGCTCATCCCTGGTCTAGATGGTGCTATCGAGGAAATGAGACATGAAACAACAACAAAACATATAAATATATATTGCAAAAAAAAAAAAAAAATATTTAAACTATAGTATATAGTTAAACAAATATTATTTATGTTTTACTTTTTTCTTTGTAAAGTACACATAAATTCAGAAAATAATGTGTGATACAAAGCTTTCATGGTTTAATAGCTAGCAGCCTTTCCTGTAATCGATGATCTCGGTCGAGACAAATTTTTGAATTACGATTTTAAAAAAAAGCATTTTTTTCTTTGTGTAGAATCAGATTTGCATTTGGAATGCAAAATATATTCACCGTCGTCGTTTTTTCCTTTTATGTACGTGAACAGAAACATTTTCTTATTATTGCTCAACTTTATCGAGGGGGGGGGGCACTTTTTTTTTGTAAACAGTGCAGGTTTGACTGTAAATATTTACAGACTAATATTAATAAAATTGTATACTGGTAAAAGTAAAAAAATAAATTTCCAATTTAACCAAATTTTTTAATTCTTAAATGTTTAATGGCAATTAGAAATAACGATACAGAACATATTAAATAATACTACAATATTAATGTGTAATAACCTTTTTGTATGTTGTATTATGAGCAAGTGTTTTTACTTTAAAATTTCTAGATCAATAATGTTATCATTTTAAAATTCTTGGAAATAATCCTGTCTTTTCCAAAATTCATAGTTGCATAGCTGTTATTGTTTTTATGTTTTTCTGTATCGTTTTTCCGAGTAAATTAACTCAAATTTTATACGTACACTGTATATAATTAGATTGTAATGGTAGCAGATAATGAGTCCTTATCTGCTACCATTCCTGAGAACATACAATTTAAAAAAAAGAAAAGAAACTAACTCCAAATATCCCAGAAATAGCTCTGAAGACTGAGGCGGAGTTTTAGAATCTTATTGATGGAAAATGATACCTCCTCCAATATTGATTTTTACAAATTCCGCGCCTTTTCATAAAAGCAGCTTGTTTGTAATAAAGGTTATTTAAATTCTTGCTTGTTGCAACGCTAGTCGTTTGCCAAAGCTGCGAAGAAAAAATGGGTGAGATTAATAGTAATATTTTTTTATATTTATTCATAGTTATTTATTAGGTAAACTATATGAGAAATATTTAATTAATTCAATAGAGAATTCTAACTGGGTAAATAATAATATTCTAAATTGGTTATTAAAAAAATAACCAATTTTTAGTTTGCGGCGCTTCCGAACAATATTGGCTGTGTTGATTGCCAGCTCGGAGTATAAATGCTCTTCCGAGGGACGGTCCAGACACCGCATGGCAGGTGCAACAATAGGGAAATCCAAGACGTGACGAGGAGTAAGCTCCGCGTGAAATTTTTCTTAAATCTCTAATTCATAATTCATTAAATAGTTTGGAATGAGTTTTATTTTTCACACGTATTAATTTAAAGGCACATTTATTTTATTTTAAGGAAAAACTATAATATTATTATCAAATGCAAACATTCTACTGAACATTCCTATTACTTAGTTTATAATATTATCAAAGTTCTGGTTTCTGCATTAGGTTTATGCTATTTTTGTGAGTAATCGAGTTACTGATGATGCATACATTTCCACTGTTATTTTACTATAAAAACCACTCAATTGTAGGAACTGGAATATTTTTCAAAAACAATGGAAAATGGATTAATATTTTATTTAAAGTCTCAAAACCTTCGGTCCTATTAATAGTTTTAATTAATGTACTAAAATTTGAAGAATTTTTAACGCTGAAAAACTAATAAATTTGTTTCCAGAAAAGATAAAAAAGTTCAATTCAAAATTATCCCCGTATACTAAAAAAATAGCATGTATTAAAAGTGCAGATTATAATTGTTTATTTTTTAAAAACATTTTATATTATAGTTAGGAAATTTTTTACAACTAAGGAATCAAACTGAATTAAACTTTGCATTCCTTTACAATAAAAGAATCGAACTGAAGCTTAAATTTAACTGCAATTTTATTTCATACAAAAGGTTGACGTTCACATAGAGGATGTATATTTAAATATAAATCTGTTATTTTCTTACTGTTAAGTATTATTACAAAAATGAAATATATTTTATACACTTTCGGTAATATTAAATTATTCGTAAAATATATATCTTTTTTCAATAATTCTTTTGTAAAGGAACGTTTGTTATTTTATGCATTCTGTTGTTGTTGTTTTTTTTTTTAATTTTTAATATTTATTATTTAAAACACCATTATTTATTACATTATTGTTATTTACAAGATATATGTAGATATTTTTCTTTTTGTGTGTTTGTTTTCGTGTACATTTTAAGAAATATGCGATATTTTAATTACCTCTTACTGCTATTTTTTACACTATTTTTTAAAATGTTAAATACCGCTATTTTTTAAAATGTTATCCTTTTATTGTTGAATAAATATCAAAAAATAAATAAATACGGATTTGGCACTTAAAAATATATGAAAATATCGAATATTTTTGTGTTCAAGCTGAATTACTACAATAAATCCGAAAGAAAATAAATCGGAAAGATTTCACAGTAGATTTTAGGAGATGGAGTGAAGAGATACACTCCTGAGTGCTGTGGAATATTTGTCCACAGCTGTTACAGCATCAGAGACCGAAATTGATGCGCAAATTTGTAATTCAACTGCAAAGGGATCGAAAAGTTTCTTTGGCGAAGTTCAGTGTTAACAGTTCTAATGAATACTCAGTCGAACTTGACTGGAGGAGTTTCAAATGGAAATCAAAAAACATTATACGTCTTTTCCCATTATAGAAAGAATAACAATTGTTTCGACGAATTGCTACAAGGAAAACTGGTTATTTTTCTTGCGAACGATTTTTGAATTGAATATTTGAATGAAAATTTTATTAGCGTAGAATTATTTTAGTATGCATTACATTTTATTATTCTATCTAAATCATAATAAAATCTAATACATATGGCATAATGTATATATATATATTACGTTTCTTTATTTGTTCTTCGATAAAAAGTTTTTTGATGGTTTAAAAATAATATGAAAAATTTAATTTGAAAATTTTGTAAAACATAATCCTACATTAGAACTTTAATGCATTTTGTTAATCGTAATATTTTAATTAAACTTCTACTGATGTTGCATAGTATTATTTATTAAAAATCCCTCTCATTTTTAAATAATAATCAATACATGTGTTTATAAATATATTTTATTGTTTTGTTTATTTAGTTAGTTCACTTTTTAATGTATCAATTATTCTTTTACTAAAAGTATATTAAACTGAATCATTATATAAGTTTCACTTTAAAAAGCTAGTTATTAGTTTAAACAAATGAGGATTTATTGTATTAACACAATATGTATTCGAGGGTATGTACAATATGTACTCTCAGTAACAGGGTGCTTATTTATTTACGTATGTATGCAGATGCATTTGTAGGCAGGTACGTATGTGCGTGTTAATGGTGTGTGGATATATGGAAACGAGTGTGTGTATATATACTCATGTTTGTGAAAATTGCAACACCATGAAGGACTTACGCGAGTGAGCTGAAATTTTCAGGAAATGCAAATTAGCGCATGATATGCAAATGATTAGAATTTCAAATCCGTGCCGCACGCGTATGCTGAGCAGCGCCCTCTGCACGGCGGATGGATCCGAATAAATAGACGGTTGTAGCGAGGCGTGTATGGTTATCGGTGGTTATCTGCTAGTGGTAAACGTTAGCTCAATCGAGAGCGAGATTTGAACAACTTACAGAGTTTGAACGGGGGAGAATCATCGGCCTTCGTGAAGCTGAATTGTCTTAACGTTCAGTAGCCGCTCGTGTGCAGCTTAACAGCAGCACAGTGATGTGTCTTTGGAAGCAGTGGACGAACGAGTGTCGGACAACTCGGAAATCCGGGAGTGGACCCCAAAATGTGACGTCAGCTCGCGATGATAGACACCTGGTCCGCATGGCGCTGATGCACAGTACAACTGCCTCTAGACAATTGGCAGCACAGTGTTCAATAGCTACAGGTGTTTCATTGTGTGCTTCATCAATTCGTAGACGTCTGCTGCAGCGTGGACTGCGCGCAAGGACTCCTTTATACAGGATCCCTCTCATGCTAAACCATCGCCACCTGCGGCTACGATGGGCCGCTCAGCATAGAGACTGGCGTGCTGATTGGCGGCATGCCGTGTTTTCTGACGAACCCCGCTTTAATTTGTGGTACCATGATGGCCGCATCCGTGTCAGACGCTATGCTGTTGAACGCCACCTTTCGGAGTGCATTATCGAACGCCACAGTGGACGAACACCCGGAGTTATGGTCTGGGGTGCCATAGCATATCATGGACGATCTCAATTGCTAAGAATTATGGACAATCTGAACAGCAACCGGTACATCAGTGAAGTTATACAACCCCAAGCTGTTCCCTTCCTTCAAAGCTTGCCAGGCGCTGTATTTCAACAGGACAATGCCCGCCCTCATAACGCTAGGTCTGTTCAATCCTTCTTTGCAACGCGGCAGGTACAGCTGCTTCCTTGGCCTGCGTATTCCCCGGATATGTCACCGATTTGTGGGATTTCGTTGGTCGGCGTCTCGCTCGTGATCCTCGTTCTGTTGCTTCTGCAGACGAACTTTGGGTGCGCATACAAACAATATGGAATGCTCTTCCTCAGACAGACATTCAAAATTTGTTTGACTCCATGCCACGTCGTGTAGCAGCACTTATTGCGGTGCGTGGTGGCTACACAAAATACTGATTCCGATCTCTTGTTATTGTTTGTTTGCTTTGAACATTTAATCATTTATTTGTACCACTACCACTCAACTTTGTATTAAATTTCATTCAATTATGACGATTCCTTCATGGTGTTGCAATTTTCATAAACATGAGTTTATATATATATGTATGTTGTATGTATGTAATTTTTTTTTTATTGGAATATTTTGGAAATTTATTTGGTAAAGTAGTTTATTTATTTTTATTTGTCACCAAGAAAGAGATTTATTTTTTACTGCAGTTTTTGATTCTGCGGGTCTTAGAGCAAGCTTTAACAATGCCTTTTTGAAATATGGGAATAGCATGATTTAAGTGACGTGCATTGCTAACATAATTAAGCATGTAAATTTGTTTGTAAAGGAAAGGTGAGAAAAGATAAAGAATGTCTTATGTTTCACGAATGCAGTTTTAAATCGTTTAAATGAAATAGTTCTCCTTTCAGAATAAATAATTGTTCTTGTGTATTTGTGAGCACTAAAAATTTCTTCGTCCAGAACTTTTCAATCACATCTGGATGCCACGAAACGAGGGCAATTTGCGTCGCCAGCTGAATGGCAGGAATTGTCGTTTTTTCTATTTTTTAACATTAGCATCTTGGCAATTTATGAAGTAAAGCTCATTTGTTTTGCAGTTATATGAGTAAATCCGTGAGTATACAGGGATATCATCTTCTTACACTGTAAAATTTTCTGATATTGAGTATATTGCAATAAATAATTTACAATCTTCATTTATCAGAATTTTGAAAGCCGCTTATGAAGCTTCCCCAATCTCGTTTTCTTGCTTTGTTACATCTTTGATTTGTTCCTTTGACCTTGAAAGAAATTTTGAATAACAATTTCTTAAGATCAGTTGTATTTTCCTGAAGTTCAATATCCTTGAGTTGTTTCGGAGTATTATAAATAATTAATTTTGGTTATCTTCGACGGGTCTTATGCGAAGGTTTTACAACATCTTTTTCATCTGCTCTGTTCACGGCAACGCCTTTCTGGCATACATTTCTAATACACTTAAATTCCAATTTTTTTTTCTTTCAATATATTAAAAAACTCAACTTATCTCTTAGAGATGGTTTGCTTTCAGTGAAGAATATACCTGCAGTACATCAACACTATATGAGGGAGCATATGTTCAGGAAAAAGTTGAGCCAAGAAGAAAATGTTCTAAGGCGCAAAGGAGTATTTGTTGAAAAATTATTAACGAAAAGTTCAAGTGTGCTTAGAAGTTTATTTCCCTAAGATCTAATGTCGGAATTTAACGCGTGCGTTTCCTATTCAGCAGATTTCTTATTTCTGAGATGATTTCTGACGGTTACAAATTGCTGAACTCTTCATTTTTCATAATGTGTCAGAGCTTCATCTTGATAGCTCTTCCGCTTGATTTTTCATTTCCTAAGTTTAGATTTTTGATAGTTAAACTCAAGAAATAAAAAAAATAAATGGAAACTGAAAAAGAAAAAAAAATCATATGCTAAAAATAAAAAAAAATAAAAGAAATATATAAATAAAACAGGGAAGAAGACGAAACAGTACGTGCTGCCCTCGCAAAATATTCCAGTGTATGATGAAATATGTAAATAAGGTGGTAATAATTGTTTGAAAAAGAAATAGTAAAGAATTTAATAATATTATGAGACATGGCTCGAGTCCAGGCCAAATGATATCTGTTATAAAATTTTTAAAAAATGCTGATATAGATAGTAAAATTATATTTGGAACTTGTGTTAGAAAAGAATTAAATTTAAATATAGATTTTTAGATTTCAAAAGAATTTTATGAAAGAATATATCATATTTTAAAAAGTGTTATATTTATGTGTTTAATGCAACGTAAAAATAATGAAAAAATAAAATTGACGATATTAAAACCAAAATACAAAGAGAAAATGAAAAATATATAAAAAGGATGTTACAGCAACATCCGCTGAACTTAGAAAATTAAACATGTTATCCAATATTAAAAAGAATAAAGACGATTCTAATTATCATTATTATATTTAGATGGCAAGTAAAATTATATAATCCATAAAAAAAATCAAAAATATTCGCTTTGCAGGGGGAAAAACTCATTTCGATGTTGCGCAAATCAAGTGGCTTTTAAGACTTGTCATGAAATGAAACCAGACTTTTGAAAGAGATATTATTTCTGATAATCTAATGGTGCTGTTTATTGAATAACTTTGTCTTGGGTATTTTTCTAATTTGTTTCTCACTGCTTTTAACCTTTAAAATGCTTATGTAGTTAAAGAACTTCGTTTTCCATACACTATAAATTAATAACGATAAAATGTAATTTTTTTAATACGTCCATCGTTCACTTTTTCATTGTTCTCTTTTCTTAATGTTCACTTTTCTTTTGCAGTAACCCTATTTTGGGTGACCTTTTAAATTGGATACTTTTCAAGTATATTGTTATTCCTTTTGTGTTTTGCAATCAATAAAATAAGGAAAGCAGCGTCCAGGTGAGTACTAATATTTCCTGATGATGTCTTAAATAAATCATATTTTTGTTAGTTTTTCCACAAATAGAATAATAATCCTTCAGTTAATACTTTTGTTATCAATGGGCCGAGAAGTAATATTAAATGCTGTAAGTTATGAAAATTATCTCACACTAATTAACATCCATCATGACACGATCATAAAAACAAACTTTTATATAAAATATATGGAAATTTCATATTATAGTATACATAAAATTAATTTCTATTATTTATTGGAATTGCTGTACATGCTTTTGCGCATTTCTATAGGAATTCAAAATAATTATTTTATTGCCTCATGTAAATAAAAAGGCTTGGCAACGTTCTCAGGTGAGGCTAAGAAATCCCATGAGCCAATGAGACTTGATGGCGTTGATTCCCGATCGCACATTTCGCCGTTGGCGAAAAGGAAGTGAGGCTGTGAGAGTCGCTTTGGCGAGTACTCTGTCCTCAACTTTTGCCATCTCTATAGTACGACGTAGTTGCTTGACATGGTTCGACTATTGCTGTTAACATTGTCCAGTGTCGTCGTCACTCATGAAGGAAATACCAAATTGACTCTACTGAAGTTAACGTTTTCCTCTTTAACAATGTTAAAACAAAAAGAAAAGGAGAATCGAAACGAAAAATTAACTTGGTCGAATTCAGTGGGGAAAGGTTTTAAGCTATTGATTTCAGCAGCTAATTAGCAGTGCTTCTCAACCTCGGCGGCGTTAGAAATAAGACTAACACAAATCTTAACGTCAAATGTTCGGATAACAAGGGTTTGATATTAGCAATTGATTTTGACTTCTGTTAAAGATGCAACTCTTTCGGTATGCAAGTATTATTAATGAGTGATTCACTCAGAGTTGCATTAAATGTAGTTCTAGTTAAATTTACGTTTATTGTAATCCGTTAGTTAAATTTACATTTGTTAACTCCACATTAGTTAGCATATTTCAAACTTAAGCCTTCTTATTCGACACTTTTATCTCTTGATATTTACTGCTTATTATTTTTTGATTATTTTTGCATGATGAAATGATAGATACAAATTATAGTAAATATTTTGCAAATAAGATTGCTCTAATCGTTTATAGATATTATTGGTTAGGATGATGTTACACAATACATACAAGATATAATACTATATCATACACATATTTTTTCTTCATTCTAATTCATTAATTCTGTCTTTCTTTTTTTTTTTTTGTCAACAAAAATTATCAAAATAAAGAATGTTAGCTAAAACATAGCAATGATGAATCTACTTTGTATGTAATATGTTAAGAAATATTGGACAAAAAAAAAAAAAAAAACTTCTAAAAGGATGTTATTTTTAACAGAAAATTTATTTTATAGATGTATAAATAGATTATCGGTGGATCAAAATATTCGGTATTTCTATGCATAAATTTATGATTATCTTCTTTCTAGAAACACATTTAAGAAAACTTATTAATATTTCAGTGTGAAAAAATTAATGAATTTAAAACCACATGCGTTTTGTCAATCTATTTTTAAAGAATTTCTGTAACCTGTTTATAATTTTAAATAAAATTTTTTTTTGTGATTAATCAACATATTCATTGTAATTAAAAATGTCTGACAACAAATCTTTTCTAACAGTAATAATAGCTTCGAATATAAATTTTTAAGGAAAGAAACTAACTCAAAATGAACTTATTTAATTTTTTTAGTCTACGTTATTGAATTAGAAATTTTAATTTTTTTTACAATTAAAAAAATTAGTACAATTGTTGGAAACAGGAAACAATATAACTTTTCACAAAAATATAACTTTTGTCTTGGTAGATATCTCGATAAATATATTCAATGTTACAATTCAAATTAAATTATTAGTTGTATGGTATTCATATACGTAATTTAACTACACATTAAAAATTATGGGGTGTTAAATTTAATGTTTGAATATAATGAGCATTAGTTATTGGAGCATTAACTGTTAACGTTAATTATATATGAGCATTAACTATTAATATTAAATATATATGAGAATTAATGTTTATCACAGATAACGAATATTAAAAGTTTTTATTAAATATGACAACATTGGATATTAAAATTAAAGAAAGTAGTACCGTAATTATATCAAAATAATAACTATATTAACATTACAAACACGTATGTAAAATGTTTGTGGATTTTGACAGTATTTTCGGATTGGAGCTAATTTGTAAGGAAATGGGTGTATAACATGCTATACTTTTTATGTTTAAATCCCTCAGCTATTAAACTAATTGATGTAATTAAAAGGGGGCCTGATGTCCGAATGACTAGCACTCTGGCGCTCGGTGCCACAAGTTTCGAGTTCGAGCATGGCGGTTCAGAATCCACTTTAAGCCGTAGATACTGATATATGTCTATTATACCTGTTGGGCGTAGGAGTGACAACCCTACCCTATAAAAAGAAAATATCCGTTTCAGAATCTGTCAGCATTTGTAGTGCCAGGGAGTTAGTTGTATAATTAAAATGCTCAATTTATTTTTATTGTTGTTTTAATTTTTATTGTAGGGAGAGAAACAGACAACAAGTGTCCAACCATGATGCAGGAGTTGAACTAATAAGTTATGTATAACAAAGAGGTGGCAAGAGCAGTAAAGAAGGGAATAAGGATATATTTTCTTCCCAATTGCTTTAGCAGAGCCGTTTCAGTTCTGTTTAATGAATGATATATGAACCTCAAAGCTAAAAAAATTCTCAAGCAAAAAGTATGTGTATGTATTTAAATTTCATTGCCAACAATTCTGATATTGATAATATTGTGGGAAATTCAAGTGATGTGATTTGATGCAAAACTTTATTACCCCTGTACTTTAAACCTATTATTATGTGTTTAAGGAAATCGAAGTCATAATGTTTGTAGTAAAATAATTATGCGTTCTTTATATTAATATCTGAAATTTAATTGAATAAAGTTTATTTTAATAGAAATGTTTTATATGATCTTTAATTTTTTTTTCATAATTTATTTTATTTTATTTTTATGAATCTGTTGGCTTGTTTTTAAATCTATAAGCGTTGCAAATTATTGCATATGAAAACAGCATTTTAAAAAGCCATCTTTTGTTTTCTAAAAAAGTATGGATCGGATAAAATTTTATTTTAATAGAAATATCTTGGATTTAATTATTGTTTTTTTTTAAATTTTTTTATTTGTTATATAGGCAGAATCTGTTAATGTTGCAAACTGTCAACTTTAAAAATTTTACTTTTTTTTTGCTAATAGTTCATGTAACAACTAAAATTGTATTATAATTTTGCTAACTGAAAGTTTTTTGCTCGAAAAAGCCATGAGTACGACAAAAAAAATGTTTAAGTAATACTTGATTTTAAAATCAATAATGTGTGTTTGCTGATACGTAGATGAATAGATTACTTTAAAAGAAACGTTTTATATTTCGTTTATTTATTTATTTTTAATTTCTTATTTATTTATATTTCATTTTATTTTTATTTAAATTTATTTTTTAACAACTTTATTGGTATTACAAATTATTGCATAAAAGCATTTAGAAAAAGTTTTTTTTTTTTTTTCAGTTCTATACGTAGAATAACATATTATTTCAATACAAATGTTTTGCACTTTGTCTATTTGAAATTATTTGTTGAACGAAACGAAGTCTATTAGTGTTGTAAATTATTGCTTATAAAAATATTGTCCTTAAAAAATTTTTTTTCTGTAAAAAATAATTGCTTCAAATAAAAATTCATTTAGAAAAATTTTAGATATTTTTTATTTAAAACTCATTATTGAACAAAATCTTTTAGTGTTGCAAATTATTGCCTGTAACATTATATTGAAAAAAAAATGTGTATTTATAATTTCAAATTAAAAAATATATATATTTATAATTTCGAAATATTAGGGTAATATTTTGTCTTCGTGATAATCATATAGTTAATTTTAGGTTTTGTTTACAATAAAATTATTGTAATTAATTTCAAAATAGGAATGCACTGATCGAGAACCGTACGTAACATGTCTTATTATAGGTTTATTTTTCTTTAAAAGTTATAAGGCAATTTTTTTTATTTCTAGATTTTAATGAAATATTAAGATATAAAACATAATTTTGCTACTTAAAAAATCTAAATGTTATCAAATATTTTATTCATTTTTTTTTTCTAATTTATTGTAAATTAGCGCTTTATTGAAACAATTACGAGCTAATTAAGTACTAATAATTCCTTATACATTAAGTTCTAACTGCAATGTTTGTGGTTTCTTTTTTATTTTGTTTAAGTTTTGCTGACATTAGTGATTGATTGTTATTAATTTCAAAGAGTCATTACATATCTTACTGAATTGCCAAAAATTTATATACCATTTTTACAAAAACAAACTAATTGTATTTGTTGCTCTATAATACCCAAGAATATTTAAGTTAACAAATATTTTGAAACTAATGTGTTGTACATATATACATATATATAATTTCTAATCTTTATGTTAATAAAATCTCTAAATAAATAAATATATTTTCTCTATAAATATATATATATATTTAATCTCTAATTATCATGTTAATAAGATTTCTAACTAAATATAAAATTATCTCTATTTTCTCACTATATTCTCTGATTATATGTAATTCTCTCTCTGTAAATGTATATAGATATATATATATATGCATGAAGTCTCTAATCTTTATGTTAATTAAATCTCTAAATGAATAAATTTATTTAATTATCTATAAATATATATATATATATATATAATCACTAGTTTTCATGTTAACAAAATTTCTAAATAAATATAAAATTATCTATATTTTCTCACTATATTCTCTGAATAAATATAAATCTGTCTCTGTAAATGTATATATATACATAAAGTCTCTAATCCTCATGTTAATAAAATCTCTAAATAAATATATATATTTTCTCTATTTTCTCACTATATTCTCTGATTATATATAAATCTCTCTCTGTAAATGTATATATATATATATATATAATCTCTAGTTTTCATGTTAATAAAATTTCTAAATAAATATAAAATTATCTCTATTTTCTCACTATATTCTCTGAATATATATAAATCTCTCTCTGTAAATGTATATATATACATAAAGTCTCTAATCTTCATGTTAATAAAATCTC
>BPLQ01003180.1:24417-93880 GCA_021605075.1 Caerostris darwini
AATAAATATAAAATTATCTATATTTTCTCAATATATTCTCTGAATATATATAAATCTGTCTCTGTAAATGTATATATATACATAAAGTCTCTAATCCTCATGTTAATAAAATCTCTAAATAAATATAAAATTATGTCTATTTTCTCACTAGATTCTCTGATTGTATATAAATCTCTCTCTA
Source organism: Caerostris darwini (assembly GCA_021605075.1). Lineage (NCBI taxonomy): Eukaryota > Metazoa > Arthropoda > Arachnida > Araneae > Araneidae > Caerostris > Caerostris darwini. The sequence continues at coordinate 24,599 of BPLQ01003180.1, forward strand.
TAAATGTATATATATATATACATAAAGTCTGTAATCTTCATGTTAAAAAAATCTCTAAATAAATATAAAATCATCTCTATTTTCTCACTATATTCTCTGATTATATATAAATCTCTCTCTGTAAATGTATATATACATAAAGTCTCTAATCTTCATGTTAATAAAATCTCTAAATAAATATAAAATTATCTATATTTTCTCACTATATTCTCTGATTATATATAAATCTCTCTCTGTAAATGTATATATATATATAAATGAAGTCTCTAATCTTTATGTTAATAAAATCTCTAAATTACTATATATGTTCTCTCTATTTTTTTCTCTATATTCTCTGAATATATATAAATCTCTCTGTAAATACACACACGCACACACACACACACACATATATATATATATATATATATATACATTCTCTAATTTTCTTGTTAATAGAATCTCCAAATAAATATATATATTCTAACTATTTTTTCTATAAATATTACTGTGTCCAAAAAGTAGGACAAATTGTAGATTTAAAATTCCCTTGGCTTATGGAATTTCAATTTTTTTTTCTTTTTATTAACATCCTTCTATTAGCTCACACTCTCCCTATATATATCTTGTTCAAATTTTCAATCGTTTATAAAATACATTTTATTCATCCACTCAAGTTCAAATAAATTTTTTTTAACTAGTAGTGGATGACACTGGATGCTAATACAGTTTTTTCAAATATTAATTCATTAATTAAATTTAATTAATTAATTTTAGTTTTATAGGGTAGAAATATTTATATATTCACGTTGCTCTTTCTTCTCATTTGCACATCATTAATTAATTAATGATTATTAATTCTTTTATACATTCAATTATTAATTATTTTTATTCATTTAATTATTAATTATAATTATTTTATTATCAAATATTTTTATTATTCATTTAATATATATTATTCAATTTTTGAAATAAAATAATTTTTAATACAAATAGAAAATAATATAAAAAATCGCCTGATTTTAATTTAGCTTATTTTTCTGTATATTCTTCTTCTTAATTTTTTACGTTTGAAATTTGAAACGATCGTATTTGAGTACTTTTGTTAATATATTATATATTTTTTAATTTTAAATGATCAAAAAGTTTTTAATTAAGTTTGAAATATAGCCTAATATATTTGCTTTTATTATTTTTATCGTATGTATTTGTCTATTGTTGATCGACGAAAAATCGAAGATCGTAAAGAATCTATTCGATTTAAAGAATCATATCTTCGCAAATATTACAAATATAGTACTTTTGTGATTAAAATGTACAATTTTCTTTTATTTATGCCTTAAGCTATTCTATAATCACCAGTTCATGTAGGACCGCTATTTTTATGGAATATATACACTACTGGCCATTTAAATTGCTACACGAAGAAGGCGACATTATACAGATGTGAAATTTAAACGACAGGAAGAAGTTGCTGTAATATGCAAATGATTAGCTTTTCAGCGCATTCAGACAAAGGAGGAGCCGATACGGGCACCAACGATGCGTGTAAATGAGGAAATTGTTCAGCCGGTTTCTCATACACATTTGAACGCTGTTGATTGGTGAAAAGTTGTTGTGATGCCTCGTGTAAGAAACAGAAATGCGTACCAGTGAAAATGCGTTTCTGACTTTGATAAAGGTCGAATTGTAGCGTATTGGGATTGCGGCTGATCGTATCGCACTATTGCTACTCGCGTCCGTTGAGATCCAATGACTGTTAGCAGAATGTGGAATCGATGGGTTCAGGATGGTAATAGGGAACGCCGTGCTGGATTTTGTTGGCCCCTATCACTAGCAGCCGAGAAGACAGGCATGTTACCCGCATGGCCTTAATGGATCGTGCAGCCACGTCACAAGTATTGGGGTCGTTTGCAAGACAGCAAGTGTCTACACGAACAATTCGACGAAGTCTGCAGCAGCATGGACTCTCAGCTACCATAGCTGCGGCTGCCCTTGACGCTGCATCATAGATAGGAGCGTCTTCAATGGTGTGATCAACGACGAACCTGGGCCCACGAATGGAGATACTTCATTTCTTCAGATGAATCCAGGTTCTGTTCACAGCCTCAAGATGGTCGCATCCGTGTTTGGCGACATTGTCAGCGGGCATTCGTCATCGTGACCCATCACCTGGCGTGATGGTATGGGGTGCTATTGGATACACCTCTTGTTCGCATTGACGGCATTTTTAACAGTGCACGTTACATTTTTGTGTGTTACGACCCGTGGCTTTACCTTTTATTCGAGTCCTGCGTAACTATACGTTTCAGCAGGATAATGCACTACCGCATGTTGCCGGTATTGTACGGACCTTCTTTGATACACGTTCATCAGATCTCTCGCCAATAGAAAACGTCTGGTCCATGGACTAAGGTTGAAGAGCTGTGGCATCATGTTGAAGCTGCACGGGCATCTGTACCTGTACAGGCCATCCATTCTCTGTTTGATTCAATGCCCAGGCGTATAAGTGCTGTTATTACTGCCAGAGGTACTGAGCTATTGTTCTGGGTACTGATTTATCAGGATCTGTACACCCAAATTTTTTTGAAACAAAAATTCAATCACTTGTTAATTCGAGTATAATATATTTGTCCAATAAACATCATTTTGTTATCTACATTTCTTCCTGGCGTAGCAACTTTAATGGCAAGTAATATAAATCTTTGCGTAATATAAAATTTTACTAATCAGAGGTATTTGTTGGACAATAATAAGAGACAAACATAAGATTATGAATAAGATGTTAATATGCAGCTGTATGCAGAATAATATAGAATTATTTTATGTCTCATGTCCGTGATACATAAACAAATTAACAAGATAAACATAACAAAATGAACTTGTTCAGCATGAAAGATTGATTTGAAATCCGAAAGCATTAAATGTACGTTAACATTTCATTCACTGCTTCACAGCGATACATGCACTGTGACGAAAATCTATGGTTATGCTGTTACATTGAAGCCTGTAAAAACAATAATATTTTATGAACAATACTTTAATTTATTATTATCTAGACAATAATATTTGTCTAGATAATAAATATTGTAATCCATGTACAAAATAAAAGAAAATCTTAGTAATATATGCAATGCCACTCAGAAGGATGAATCAACTACGTGAATACCTTGGCCTCTCAGTTTAGACCTCGAAGAGTGTGGACGTATTTTCGACCCGCTCCCGACCCAAGCTGAATGTTTTACTTTTTCACTGAAATTTGTGAAAATGTACCTTTATTTACCTAATTTGCTACCATATTTTTAATTTTTAAATTAAAACATTTCTGACGAAATGAGTTAGACCTCGGTAGGAAACACGGAGGAGGATCCTCCACCAATAATTACTATCGACTCGCCGGAAAGCCCGGCTGTTATTTCCAATGATATGAATATGGACTTAGAGCAGACCTATATCCAACCTGCCCCTTGATAAGTGAGATGACTGATGAGTATGTCCTGATTAATCAGGTCGTGCTCAGAAACGCATCAAACTTTAAGCAACAGTTGCAGCAAACGGCAACCCGTATCTTTAAAACCAAAGTTGATGATTTTGCATCAACCAGATTACACGCAGCTATGGCCGAACTTTACCGTCAGTTAGATGACATAAAATTCAACTTCGGCATAGCACTATTGCAGATACCTTCTTTGACAGAAATTGAAGAGCTGTACAAAAAGGCCCAACATGTCCGGGACCTACTCGCCTCAGTGACCGCACCTGTCCTATCAATCCTTGACCCAAGTATTGCCATTGCCCAGGACCTCTCCAATGTGAGAAAAGGGAAAAGACCCACTGATAGTGAAGGGTCGAAACTACCAGCGAAACATCTGGTCTCCAAACAGAGGCACACCACTGCTGACCCTACCATCCCCACCAGAAATGCATTCTCGGCCATGGGAAATATCAACAGTATTCCCGAACTCGACAACAGTGCCGTGGCTTACGATGCCAAACCACAGCCTATATTTTTCCAGCCCAGGAGCGACCGGAATTCCGTCCTCCATTTACTGAAACTAGAGGTGCCCCTACTGCAGTGCCATTACACAGGCCGCTTCATGAAGGTGCAGGTGAATACAGAAGAGGACTTCCGTAAATTGACACGCTTCATGGATGACAGAGTATAAAAGCTATACTCTAAAGGATGAGAGCCCAATCAAGGTAGTCCTCCGTGGGCTAACAACCAACATATAATTGGAAAACATAACCAACGAGCTGAAAGATGAGGGTTTCGATTTGGGCAAAATCTCCCGACTGTCCATATTCAGGACTAAGGAGCCTATGCCCTTATTCTATGCTCAAGTGAAAAAGAACCAGCAGTCTGCTAACCCAAGTGGCGATCGAAGCATACCGTGGGCGCCCTGGCCGCAATCAGTGCTGGAACTGGCAGGGCTACTTCCATTCTTCGGAAGTATGCCTCCTCCCCACCAGGTGTGTTCGTTGTGTATGCCCGCACAAGGCTTCCAAGTGTATAAACTGCGGAGGTGACCACGTCGCCAACTGGCGGGGCTGCCCCAGATGTCCTAGCTCCAAAAACAGGAAGCCAGCGAAATCGCAAAAGAAGAAGCCTCTTCTACTTACACCAGCACCCAGGCCTGTCACCAAGGAGATCTCCTACACGAGCCTAGCCGCAGGCTATCCCCTGCACGTGACCAGAGGAGGAAGGAAACCCCGCAGCGACAGCAGGCAGCTCCCGTCTTCACCGCCCCTGCTCACACGGCACGCGTCAACCACGCACCGCCGGCGATGACTCACGTTGCAGCCCGCCAGCCGTCTCAAACATCTGACTGTGCAGAACTCATCGGACAATCGATGAAATACATCCAGCAAGGGATGGTGGGCCCAATTCCAGCACAGGCATTCAGGGAATGCTTGCCCCAACTAAGATATGAGACAGACACCCACACCAGGGTCTATTCTCATATTCCAAGCATACGTTGACATCCGGAACCAGAGCAGTAACTATTAATGTTCAGCTCCAACTTGCAACTTCTCAGGATTGCCACCTGGAACGCAAATGGATTGCGTTCCAAAATCAATGAAGTAAGAGAATTTGTATTAGAGCACGACTTAGATGTTCTTTTAGTCCAGGAAAAAAAATTAATACCTGGAGAGACCCCACTGATCGTTAATTACCGATTCCATGGTCACGATAGAATCAAACTAAATTCTCGTGTAAACGGAGGCATCTGCATTTATGTTAAAAGTAGCATAAAGAACCATGAACTACCTGCTCCGCGCCTTAATTGCTCCGAGGTAGCCAGGATTGAAATTAATCTTAATGGTTTCCCCCCATCATCGTTTCGACTTATGTCGCACCTTCAAACCCAGGTGGATATCCGGTGGAGGACATAGACAGGATACTGAAATCTGGACCTAATGTGATTCTAGCCGGCGACCTGAACGCTTTCCACTCTAGTTGGAATTTCGGACGTTCAAACCATAATGGATTCAAACTCAACAAATATCTGAAATTGCAAAGAGGATTGAAAGTTGTTGCCCCCCCCCCTCCTCCCCACGCAGACCAACTTGATTTAACATTATTAGCAACCGCACGGGAAATGTCCTAGATTTTGGCATTCTTAAATTTATTCCATTTAGTTGTGAAGTTGAGGTGATCAACGAACTCGATTCAGATCATCTCCCTGTTTTGTTTATCCTTAAAACCAGCACAGAATTACTGAGAGGTCCAGACCAACTTTTGACCAATTGGGAGGAACCGCTGACGCAGAGTGTCTCATGCATTTATCTTGGGGTTGTCATTCATATAAAGATTAAATAGATGGGGTACAATTACAGAGCCTTGAGGGATACCAGCATGCGTTTGTTTAGTAATAGAGTTAGTGTTATTGATAGAGACAGAAAATTTTCGATTAGTTAAATAAGAAATGAGAATTTGAATTTAGCTGGGAATTTATTAATGATGAGCTTATAAATAAGTCCATGAATCCAAACTTTATCAAAGGCCTTTGCAATATCGAGGCAAAGAATAGGTGTGATAGATTTTGAATTTAGACCTTCGTGATTTGTTTCAGTAACCCGAAGAAGTTGATGAGTGGTTGAAAGTTGAGAAGTAAAGCCGAATTGGTGCGGGATGATAATATTTTTATTTTCTATGTGAGCTATGTATTCCTGGAGAATGATGGATTCCATGAGTTTTCCGAGAGTGAGAGGAGTGAAATCGGGCGGTAGTTATTAGGATTGCTGGGGTCTTTACCAGGTTTAAGAATGGGGATGACGTTAGCAGTTTTCCAGTGGGTAGGAAAATAGGAAAGTGTTAGAGTAAAGTTAATAATTTTGGTGATTTGAAAAATAACTTTCAGAGGTAAGTTTTTAAGCATTTTGTTAATAATATGATCGTTACCAGGCGCTTTTTTAATTTTAGTGTTAGAGATATAATTAATTATTACAGAGGGAGTAGTAACAAAATTTTCAGAATCAGGAGGGTTAGTGATGAAATCAGTTCTAGTGTCATTTACAATTGTGGTGATTTCCGGATCATTGATAGGATTTTCAGTGAATTGATTTTCGTAAGAATTCGCAATAGTGTCTGCTTTTTGTGCATCAGTGAGAGCTTTGTTAAAGGGAAGATTAATGTTTCTTTTTTTCTTAAAACGCGAAGCAGTAAACCATAAAGAATTATCCTCCGTGGTGAAGAAGAAAGTTTAGTTTCCCATGTATTCTGATTGTGTAATTTGAATTCCCGTTGGAGTTTGGATTGAATTTGGTTGTAGAGACATCTAGATGGTGGATCGCGATAGAGTTGAAATGCTTTGAGAGCTTGATTCCTGTGAGTGATGATGAGCTGGTGAAAATACTTACAATTTCTTTGAGGATATAGAGCGTTTTGTGAAGTTCATCGGGACTAAAGATTGTATCAGAGTTACTTTGATTTAGAGGAGCCGTCGGAGTAAGGTTGGTTCCGATGGAAGTCAAATTAGTGGATAGGGCATTTGCGTAGGAGAAAGTTGTAGTGACACGGGTGGAACGAACATTATTTGGATTAGCCGGGTTTTGTGGAGGGGTACGAAACTTAGGATATTTTGGGCATTGACGCCAAGGCATTGGGCATTGTGGCCAGTTTGATGGCAGTTAATACAAGTTGGGTTATCTAATTTTTCTTTGATAGCGCAATGTTTATGAGCATGAGGCCCTCCGCATTTAAGACACCTAGGTTGAGATCGGCAATTGGAAGAGGAATGGTGAAAAAGATTGCAGGAATAACACTGAGTTATTCCAGGGGGTCATAGAAAATTTTTCAACTTTGAGGGAAACATAAAATAATTTAGTGAGATTAAAAATAGTTTCGTTAAATTTAGTGCGCGTTAAGACTACTTGCCATACAGGAATCGGTTCTTTGGTTTTTAAATTGCGGAATTGAGTTACTTTTTCCAAGGTGTAGTTTAGAAGTTTAAGCTCTTCCTCGATTTCATCGGTGATGATTTGACTGGGTAATCCCTTGAAGACTACTTTGATGGATCGTTGAATTTTGGGAGTGATTAGGAAATAATCAAATTTATTTTGTTGAAGGACCTTGGTTAACCTTGGCTGGACCTTGATGCGAATCTGCATCAGTAGGATAAATTTTGATGAGTTCTTCTGAGATAATGGTTCAAACATAAGTTTTTAGAGTTTCGTGGATGGTTTGTAATTTCTGCTTAAGGTTTTCTTTTTATCTTATCATTATGGGAGGTATACGTGGGGTGGCGACAATAGTATTGGCATCATTTAAGTTTTCGATTTTCGCCTTCGCCCAGTGCGAACGTGTTTTTCTTCTCTCCTGATTTCGTTGCTTCGTTTGGTCTTTGCTAATTGCTACGTGTATGAAGGACGGCGCTGCCTTTTTAAGATAGCTTAGTTCTATAGCACCTTAGTCTTTTTGCATCCTTGTTTGCTTTTATAAAGTATCACAGTAAATAGTATTTTTCAATACTACCCGTTTTTCCTCGTCTTTTGGCACTTGTATTTTTTATTTTAGAGCTTGATTTTTTTTCTCTCTCTGGTCTCGCATAATTATTGTACGGCAAAGATTTCTTGAACTTTTTTAAAGTTCAGAAAATCATTACCTTAACAGCTAGATGTGCTCCATTGCATTTTCTTTTTATCAAAATAATTATAGAAAAAAGGTTTTTTAATACTAATCGATTTTTTATTTTTGTATTTTTCACCTAATCATTTCGCAACTTTCTCTTGATTGGATTATCTCCGATTCTTTTGATATCAAAGCAATTGATCCCTCAACGTTAGATTCTTCTCAGTTTGATTATGAAAATTTGATCACTTGGATAAGAACACTATCTGAAAATTCTGAACTTCGGAATATTTTTTCATTTTTTGATACGCTCTCCATGTATTTTTTCAATGAGCGTTCACCAGATTCAATCCAACAAGCCTACTGTTTAAAGGACCTGGCTCTTGCCGCTCAGAATACCATGGTAGTACACTTGTCGGGAGAGTTACAAGCGCTAACGGATCATTACAAAAAAGAAATGAATGATATGTCTTATATGCTTCAGGATTTAAAATCCCTTTTGCCTCCTCCTGAACCAGTTGCTCCAATGAATAAGAAAACTAAACGTACCAAAACTCTAACTTCTTCAAATTCGAAAAAGACTAAATCTTCCAACAATGATATTGTACTTAGTAATAAATTTTCTGCTCTGGATAATGGAACTGACACTAACACCCTAGCAACAACACGAAATGATTCTGATCATGCCGATGAAATTGAAATCACAAAAGCCATCAATGACATGCAAGTTGATGACGAGTTCCCATTACTTAATGACTCTATGAAGATAAACGGTTTTAAAAAGCGCCTTTATATTCCTCCCATAGTAGTCGATAAAGTTAACGACGGCAAAAAACTTATGAATGAACTCAATGCTCTTACAAATGAGAAAGTTACAGCTAGAATTGTCGGGATAAGTTAAAAATCTTTCCCCCGTCTGCAGAAGCTCACAGATTGATAAGATCGGAAATCACTGACAAACGAAAACTTCAAACTCACACTTTCCTGCTTCCACAGGACAAGCAGCTTAAGATTGTCATTCGAGGTCTACCGCATGATTATCCCACAGCGGATCCATAGAAATGAATCATTCCATGTGGAATACGTCACACAACTTAAACACAGGGGTGGTAAAGGTAACATGCCGTCTTTCAGGCTGTTTTGCCAAAAAGCGACTATTCCAAAAATCTCTTCAACCTTGAATTTTTAAACCACTTTAAATTTAAATGCGAACCTTTAAGAACGAAACCTGGTCCTGCGCAATGCTTCAATTGCCAACAATTCATTCACCATTCTAGATTTTGCTCTAGAAACCCAGTCTGTGTAAAATGTGCAGGCCCACATAAATCTGGAAACTGTAAAAAACCAAAGGACTCTCCTGCCTGCTGCGCCTTATGTAAGGGTGACAATACTGCAAATTATTGGGGCTGCCCGAGAAACCCTTCCAATTTCGTACCTGCTCCTCCTCCCAAATTTAATGTTTGGGAAGAAAGATTAAAGCATCCGAAACTCAGGATCAACCTTCAACACCCAACATCTGGGAACAATATCCCACTCTTCTATTAGTGTTACAGAGATACCTAAGCTGATCACCTCTCCTTCAGAAAATAATCAGTCTACTACAAATGCCCCATTGTTTAACAATCAAAATATCCTGATAATCAAAACCTTACTTCAGGATTTCGTGTCAAAATTTTCTGCGACTCTAAAAGCCTTAACTGCTCAAAAATCCTCCAAGAGCAATATTCAATAATCAGCTTTCCGACAACAACTTAATTTGTATTAGTTGGAATGCAAATGGAATTAAAAACGAAATTAACAAATTCCAGGAGTTCGTTTACGAATATAGTCCTCACATAATAGCAATACAAGAAACACATTTAAGACCTAGTGATAAAATAAACTTCCATAATTATACTACTTACAGATCAGACCGTCTAACTCATCAAGGCGGAGGAACTGCAATATCCATCAGAAAAAATATCACTCATCATGAAATCTTTTTTCATTCGACCTTCTTTGAAAATACATCAATAGTGGTCACTCATCATAATCATAACATCACCATTTCCAGCATTTATCGACCCCCAGGTTGGTAGTCTTTCCACCTCGGAATTGGATAACATTTTAAATTCCAACAGTAAAGTTATACTTTCTGGCGATTTTAATACAAAACATGATCTTTGGAAAGCTGGCAGAGGTAATTCCAACGGAATTATTTTATATAATTGGTCAAATCTGAATAGTTTGAACTTAATAGCTCCACCTCCCCCTATTTATTTTTCTCACTGTCACGCAATCAATAGCACTTTAGATATTGAAATAGCAAAAATTTCAACTCTGGCAATGCTACTTCTATAAATGACCTCTCCAGCGATCATAATCCAGTTTTATTTCACTTCAATAGCAATTATTTTCTTCCCCCAATTCCGTTGTCTCACAACTACCAACTGCTCCAAATTTCACGACAACTTAGAATCAATAATCAAAGGTAATCCCATTATTAATAATACCAACGATATCGACTCGGCACTTGATCAATTCAATTCATTTATTATCTCGTCAATAAATTTTTCAAGTTCTTCTCGCGAAATTAAAACAGAGCATCAGAAATTACCAGTAGAGATCAGGAGGCTCATCGCAATTAAAAACATCATTAGAAAATACTTAGCATTAGAAAATTATGGCAAGAAACCAGATAGCCTCTATATAAAAATAGTCTAAATATTCTTCAAAACATAATCAAAAAAGAAATCGAAATCTTAAAAAATAAAAGATGGCAAGAGTTCTTGATTGGTCTCAATCCTGAAAATAATTCTCTCTATTACATGAATAAATATTTTACTAAATAAATACATAAAACTCCTCCTGTACTGGGAAACAGTGGTATTGTCTTCACCCCTGCTGAAGCGGCCAACGTTTTCGCTGATCACCTACAAAATTCTTTTCAAGGAAACGTTGAACCTTATGACAATTCTCACATTGAAATTGTTGGAGACAGTATTGCTAACTTTTTTCATAACACTACCTCTGTTCCTATACCTCCACTCTTATGTCCGAGCGATGTCAAATCTGTCATCTGCAAATTAAACATTCGAAAATCAAATGGGCCTGACAATATTCCAAATAAAGCTCTCCAGTGCCTCCCCACTAAAGCCATCCCTAATATAACTAAAATTTTCAATAAATGTCTGATTTACCATCATTTCCCATCATGCTGGAAACACGCAATTATAAAAAGGATTCCCCAACCAGGCAAATACCATAAATTCCCACAGCATTTTCGCCCTATTAGCCTCCTAAGTTGTGTTGCAAAAATTTTTGAAAAATTACTCTACAATAGAATTTATTCTTTCTGTGTTAACAACAACAATGTCTTTCCTCCAGAACAATTTGGGTTTCGTGCATAACACTCAACAACCCATCAACTTCTCAGAGGTACCAATATCATTACTGAGAGTATGAATAATAAACTTATTACCGGAGGTGTCTTCCTTGATGTAACAAAAGCTTTTGACCGATTGTGGCACGATTGTCTACTTTTTAAATTGATTACACTTAAATTTCCTCCCTATATCATTTAAATCCTCCAAGATTATTTAAGCAATAGAACTTTCCAAGTTAAAGTAGATGGTGTCCTCTCCCATGTTGGTCAAATTAAGGCTGGTTCATCTCAGGGAAGCGTTTTGAGCCCCATACTATATAACATCTACACCCACGATTTTCCTCAAGTGAATTATGTAAGCTCTTGTCTTTTCGCAGATGATTCCGATGATGAAAATAAATGCTGGAATAAAATTCATCTCAGTCTCCCTTTAATTGGTAAATATTCAACCCTATCACTTCAAAATAAAGTTCTATTTTACAAACAGGTCATCCATCCCAATTCTTACTTATGCTGCAGCCATTTGGGGACTTTCTTGTAAAACTAATAAATACAAAATTCAAGTTCTACAAAATAAAATAATTCGTATAATCACTGGGACCCCCTGGTTTATCAGAAACGACGTTATTCATAACGATCTCAGAATTGCTACAATAGACAACTATATTACTCATCTCTCTAGAAACTTCTTTGGCTTGAGAAACCATAATAATAACTTAATCAAAGCACAACTATTTTTTGCACACTACGAAGGAAAACATAAATATCCTTTTTCAACTACAAAATGGTCAGCAGATCTGCGCCCACCATAAAGATTTATTTTCTTTCTTAGAATTCCTGGATTTCGTACGTTTTTGTAAACATTTTTTCTTTTATTCATAAGTTTTGCTATTCATTCCTACTGTGCGCTCTCACGTTCACCCCCCCATTCCCCAGGGTATCATTCTATCTATTGGATTTGGTTTTTTACTTCGGTTCTTTTTAATCTTATAATTTATATATTTTTATTATCCCTCCTTTATTTACATAATATTTTTAATTGCTGTTTCTCACATCCTACTTTTAATTTGATTTTGAGTAGATGTGCGCTTCACGCTCAGGCACTCGACCTGCATTCAATCTAAGTAGGACCGTCTTGAACTAGACTTGGAGCTCACATTGCAAGGATCTCTGAGTGATTCATCCAAGCCTAAATTTAAACCTCCACCTGTTAGGTTTCCAAGCGAGATCAAAGATGCAATTAATTATAGAAATAGCCTACGTCGGTTCTGGCAAAGATCGAGAGATCCCGACGCTAGAGCCGATTATTATAGGCAAGTTGCAATAGTTAGACTAATGATTATTCCATAGAGGCCCTGACGCCACAAACAACACTATTTAGACGAACGTCTTTGTTGCGTAAACCGTTTACTAACATTCCACCACTGATACGCTCCAATGAATCTTTTGCTTATGCACCTGAGGAGAAAGCCGAGCTTTTAGCTGATAGCTTACAACTTCAGTTTGAAACTAATCACGACGTCGAAGATCCTACTTTCTTCAGACGCACCAACACTGCAGTAGCAGACTTCCTTCAACAACCACACGTAAATGATATTAGTCAGGTCGGTCCCGCCGAAGTCTGCGAATTTATTAGGAAAATTAAATCCAATAAGTCTCCTGGGATTGATTGCATTAGCAATCATGTATTAAAATCTTTGCCTTTTGCGTATATTTTACTGATCACTTATCTGATTAACTTTTTAATCGATAAGTGTTACTTTCCTCAGAGCTGAAAAACTGCCATAGTAATTCCTATTCCAAAACCTGATAGAAATAGGGCCTACTCTCAAAATTACCGTCCAATCTCACTACTCAGTGGAGTAAGTAAAATATTCGAATATTCGATTCTTGAACGCCTGGATCAGCACCGCACAAATCATAATATTCTCATTCCTGAGCAATTTGGGTTCAGAACTCAACTCAGTACTTCTCACCAACTCTTACGTGTTAACGAGCTGATCCAAGATGGCTTTATCAATCGTAAATCTACGGGAATATTATAATAATATTAAAGTTAATTCTACCAAAAGTGCGTGCCTTCTGTTTACACATAAGAAGAACATTAGTTCTCTTTTGTATGTCACCCTTTTCGGCCAGCCAGTTCCCTGGGTTACTGAGTACAAGTACCTGGGGTTAGTTTTTGACTCTAAATTATCTTTTAATACCTATTTTACTGAAGTAGTTGCAAAAGCAACTGCTGCTAGCGTTAAGCTAAAAGGCCTAATTTCTCATAAGAGCAGGCTGGCGATCAGATTGCTGTATCAGTTTTATCAGTTTGCTCTTTATCAGTTTTATCTGCTTTATCAGTTTTGCTGTATAAATCAATCCTTCCACCAATTCTCTTATACGGATGTCCTATTTGGGCGGCCTCCTCGACCGCAAATCTCAAGAAGCTGCAAGTTTTTCAAAATAAACAGATAGCTATGGTAGTTAATGCTCCGTGTTTTGTTAGAAGGAAACATCTCCACAGAGACCTTGATCTTGATCCTATTATGGATTATATTTTCAAAATTTCAAAATCATTACACTCTAAATGCCCTCTGATCCTAAACGAAGCGATCAGACAGATACCTGTATACTATCAGAGGTGTGGCTAGCTCCAGAAAAAGACCCAGAGCTATCTATGATACGCACTGGGAATCTTTCCCGGTATTGATGTTGATTCTATCGCTTTGGCTGTTGTCTAGTCACTCTGATCATTTCAAGCGAATCTGAGCTGCTATTTTTGGCATTTAAATTGTAATTATTTGCTACGATGTGCACCTTAATTTAGAACATGGTCTCTGACTTTTAAAGGACTTTTACATTTTTTTTTAAATTGTTTTATTTTAATGGTTCATTAACTTGTTTTAAGAAACTTTTAGATTCCTCCTAATTGTTTGTTTACTTTTTATCTCTAAACTCAATAGTTTAATTTAACAGCTTTCCGGTTGAATTATTTTACAATCTTTAATTATCCTGTTTTATTGTTTAAATCTTAACTTTTGAACTTTAAATTTGTTTTGATTTAATTTTAATAACTTTTATAAATTTTTTCTCTCATTAACTATTTAAATTCTTAATTCTTAATAGCTCTGGTCATATCATTAGTTTTAAGTACTTATAGTACTATTTTAACTTTTAAAAATAAATAATAATATAAAAATGTGTTTTTTCCTGACGTCGGTTGGGATTTTACAATTTTGCATCAACTTGTGTGATGGCGCGATTTACCGGCGAACCACACAATGTACTATTGAAAAATTATTTTATATGTTGTTTACGTTTTAAGCATTGTATCTCTTGTAATTTTTGACGTACTTTTGTTTCTTTTATTTTAATTTTAAATTCCTTTATTCTATTTTATTTTAGCTTAAAATTTTTATTTTAACTTTTAACTTTTTTATTTTTGGGCATCGACAATTGACTCCTAATTGTACCGATAGCTTTAGCTTTTTCGATCTCTTGCTTTAATTGTTCTCAAGCAAGGGATGTTTTTCTTAATTTTAAATATTTTTATTTTCTTTCATTTTTATTCAATAATTTAAGCAACTTCATTTTATGCAAATGTTTTAATTAATTTAAGATGTGGAGGTTTTGTGGTTCTTAAAACCACCTTGGAACTCCGTAACCGTTACGCCCGTTGCCCGTGAATATCTTGATGTTATAAGATGATTTATTAGAAGATCATCTTGCAATACTTCAAAACTTCGCAAGGATAAAATTTTGTGCATTTATGTTTACTAATCAATAGAATAATGATGATAGCAATTAGATAAAAATATATGAGTATCTCTTTGATACTCTTGATGTTTACGAACTAGTAGCAGTAATCTTTGTCAAATATTAATATGGATGAACATAAACATTAAATAAAAAAACACTCTAGAAATACAACACAAAGTTCCACCTAGTATACACTGTGTTGTTATATGATGTATTAGGTTCACTATGCAATCTTTATAGTTTAAAAACTACATGAAGAATACCCACAATATGAAGAAACACAGAATAAAATTAAACACATAATTGGTCGTAGACACTGAGATATCTCATGGTAAATGTTATACAAAGTAAGAATTCCATGTTGTTCTTAGTTAAATTTTCTGTTTTTCAGAGTGTTAATTTCAAATTAGCAGTTAATATAACTTTAACATTTTTACATTGTTCTGTTTCTTCAACAGAAATGTTAATTTTTAGTACACTGATTTATGTTTAAAATATTTATTTTTGTTAATAGACATATTATTTTTTTGTTATATATTATATGAACGGCAGAGTGCAATATATTTAGTAGTGTCCATGGGGCATTCTATGAAAGTTGTAATAAGAAGTTGAATACCTCTTTTAAAGATATTGAATGCTATATAAAATTAAGAAAGATGGTTTGTTCAGCGTTTCCAAGAGCAACAAATAGAATAAAATATAAATTAAAGTTTTTAAGAACAAACACATTATGAAAAATAATGCATTTTTTTTTTTTTTTTTTGTTGTTTCTCTTCTAAGAAAATTAGTTGACTAAAAATCCTTTCGCGATGGAAACGCTGCAGCAGACGTCTACGAATTGATGAAGCACACAATGAAACACCTGTAGCTATTGACCACTATGCTGCCAATTGTTTAGAGGAAGCTTTACGGTCCGTCAAATGCGCCATGCGGACCAGGTTTTCATCGCGAGCTGGCGTCACGTTTCGGGGTTTAATTCTTCTATTATAATTGTCCGATATGTCCGTCCACTCTATCAAAGACGATAACTGTGCTGCTATTACGCTGCAAAGAGTGGCTATTTCCACGATAAGACACGGGCTTATTTCGGCCGATGATTCTACCCCTTCAAACTTGTTGTTGTTCAAATTTTCTTCTTTCGTCGAAGAGGCATAAAACGATTGAGCTAACGTTTACCACTAGCAGATATACCACCGATAAGCATACATGCCTCGCTACAGCCGTCTATTTATTCGGATCCATGCGCCGTTCAGAGGGCGCTGCTCAGCATAGACATGCGCTACGGATTTGAAATTCTAATCATTTGCATATCATGCCCTAATTTGCATTTCCTGAAAATTTCAGCTCACTCGCGTAAGTCCTTCATGGTGTTGCAATTTTCACAAACATGAGTTTTATACACTAAGAGCCAAAACATTTTGACCTTTGCTTTTCTTATTTTGCAAATGGATGTATATATTGATGTGGAAGGCACGATCAGGTGGAAGTGGTATTTAACTGCTTTTCCATTTGGAGAGTTCCAGGAACATAACGCTGAATTCCAATTTTAATGTCCTCAGATGTAAAAACCCACCGGATTTTAATTGATAGAACACATTTGGGATGTCCTGGGACGGCAGCTCAGAGTTCAAAAATAAGATATATCCGATTTGCGTGATATTTCTTTAAACATTCTGGTAATAAGCTAAAGGACTTGTGGCTACAAATTGTAGGCATCCATGCCAAGGCGGGTTTGCTGTTGGTCCAACTCGTTATTGACAGGTGGTCAAAATGTTTTGGCTCTTGATATTTCATATTGAGATTAATAAATTGGTGCGCGTTTTCTGAATTAGATAAATATTACAACATTCAATAATTCACGATTTATATCAATATTTTTCTAATATATAATAATTATGATATTTATATAAAATAATGAGGTTCAAGTTTAATATTTCTTTTCACTTCTGCTTCATCTCCTTTAATGTCCAAAAATATTTCAATGAAATTGTATTATGATTTTTTTTCTCAGATGCTCATGTATTAAATTAATATTTCAATTTTTAAATTATTCAATTCTGAGAAATTTAAAAATTCCAACATGAATTGTTGTTTAATGTAAATGCTGTTGAGAAACCCTATCAGTATTATTTCCAGTAATATATTGGTGCTTCCTAATTAAAAGTTGTGATGCTATACAGAATATGGAATTAAAAAATTTTTAATAAAGAAAAATCTTTATTGAGACTGTTATTCGAGAAATCGTCATAAAAAATGATGAAGAAAATTCTTTCATAAAGTGAATCAAAAGAATAATCTTAGAATAAAACTGCAATAATTAATAGAAATTATAATCATTTTGGAAGTTTTATTTATAAAATGGAAGGAGAAAATAAACGGAAGTTTTATTTTCTCCAAATGCATAGGATCGAATTTAGTTACAAAAATTAGATACAAATTGTTAAAACAAATGTTTGATCTTGAAAAAAAAAAAATCTAACGATTGTGTACTTTTTATGCTTAGGAAAATAGATTTGGTAGCATTTGTTTGTGTAGGTTGGTATTTGTATTGATAGTTTTTAATTTAAATGGAAAAACATACTTTTAAATGCTGATGAAAAATATGTGGTATATTCTTCAAAAATTCCCTACAATATTTTTTTTTTCAATATAGTATGTACAGTTTTCATTTCTAGAATTTTCGATATACTTTATTATAATTAGTTAATAACATCTGCTGATAGTGTATGCTATTTATTCCTTCCAATGCAATCAATTATATTTTAGTTAATTTCGGGAAACATTTGAATTTTTAAAAATACCTTTTAACACATTACAAAAATATAAATCTTTTTATCTACATTGATGAATAATAACTGGTCTTGAAAGAATTTGTGCTATTTAATTGGCAATGAAATGGAGAGACTATAAAATGGATAATTTCGAATTATTAAATACTAAGTCGAAGTTTAGAAATTGTCATGCATGATGAACAGCAATTTCCACATTGAAATATTTTAAGAAGACAATAAATAATTGTAGAAAATTCAATTCTGTAATTTTAAATTTTCTTTAAATTTCATTTTCACTTTATGCCGTATTGTAATATTTTAAAACAACAAATCCCGTCATTGAATTTCTTCAATATTGTGAAGTAAATTTTTCATATCACTGTGCTGCCATCTATTGACAGAAATAAACAGCTACGGTTTGTGGTATTTGAATTAAAATTATTTGCATTTAATAAAGACTATATATAAATTGCTGTGATATTTTTGAAAAGAAATATTTTGAAAAATAAATATTTCTTTTATTTCTAAAAATTAAATGATTCTAACAATTCATATCAAACCATTACTATATATCCATTTCTCGTGATATATGGTTGGAAATTCCATGAACTAATAGGTGGGTTGAAAAGTTCCTAGACTGACACATAAATGGCGCTACTTGTATTAAATCCATGTGATTTTTAGTTAGCCCTAACCTTCGAAAGACACGTGTATAAATTTGACAGCTGTTGCACTATTAGTATGTGAGTTATAGCATTTTTAGTGAGGTTATAGCATTTTTAGTGTTCATCACGTGCAGTCGGCTGACTGTCGATTGGACTCCGGTGTGAAATGATGGAGCCATGTTTCATCCATTGTCACATATCGATGCAAAAATTCGGGTTTATTACGATTGAACAGCTCCAAACACTGCTTAGAATCATAATTCGTTGTTGTTTTTGGTCGATTGTGAGCTTGTGTGTGTTTGTGTGAGTGCGGCACCCACTTTGAACAGAGCTTTCGCATTTCCAAATATTTATTCACAATATGTCCTTGATATCCATTTATATCCATTCACAATATGCCACGCTCCTTTGATATCTTTAAGGTCTCAGTATCTCAATCAACTTCACTTTACGGTTATCAGAAATTATTTTGTCTAATTTTTTTGATGTTTTCGTCGGTAAAAGCCTCTTTGGGGCGTCCACTGCGTGAATCGTCCTCGGTGCTCATTTCGCCTCGTTTAAATTTAGCGAACCACTTCTCTCCATTTTCCTGGTGCAAAGTCCGAATAATGTTTATCATGCCAAGACATAGCATTTCAATAGCATTTTTTTTTTCGCCAAAAAGCAATGTTTTAATTAACACACGAAATTCCTTTTTATCCATTTTTTCAAACTAACAAAAGTTGCTTCACTAAAAATGCTATAACTCACATACCAATAGCGCAACAGCTGTAAAATTTATACATGTGTCTTTTGAAGGTTAAGACTAACTTAAAATTATATGGGTTTAATACTAGTAGCGCCATCTATGTGTCGGCCTCCGAACATTTCAGCCCACCTGTTAAAATGGGAAAACTAAACAATCCAAGAACAATTACAAAGCAACCAAATTAATGATTTCAAACAATAAAATTTAGAAGTGTTAAAAAAATATCTCCAATATGTTATCATGATTGAAAACTAGGCGAAATATTATGCAATATTTTCTTTAAGTAATAAAAAACCCTTCAATTATGAAGCTGCGCTTGTATTCAGAAGATCGATATTTATTTTTTTAATTATTTTTATATTCTTATTACCGAACATTTTAAATACTGAGAGCATTTAAGATTAGTCTTTTTTTAAAAAAAATCAATTTCGTGTAGCGATTTGTAATAATATTATCAAAGCTAATAAATCCTTTCTATTAATTTATAATAATTTGGTGGTTTTAATAATTTCTCAAAAGCTCTTTCTAATAAATTTCAGGTTAAATTTTATAAATAAAATTATTCATGTAACAATAATTTAAATTTATAAAATCTTATATTTATCTCCTATCGAATTTATGTACAATGTCCATGCTGCCATCTAGAAAATCCACTAGAAATCATTTTTAGATATATTAAAGGCAACGGACTTACCTGTTACGGAGTTCCTTTGTGGTTTTAAGAACCACGAAGACCTCCACATCTTAAAATAGTTACAATTTTTGCACAAATTGAGGTTGCTTAAATTAAAGAATAAGAATATAAAATTTAGAAAAACGTCTCTTGCTTGAGGACAATTACAGCAAGAGATCGAAAAAGCTAGAAGCTATCGGAACAATTAAGAGTCTCGTAAAAAGCTAAAGTTAAAAATTTTAAACTCAATAAAAAATAAAAGGAAAGAATTAAAAATCAAAAATACAAAATGAAAATTACAAATGATAACAAAATACAGTCCAAAGTAACAGCAAATGCAACTGTTCAAAGCGTAAACTACAAAAACTATCTTCATTTACAGTTGCTCCAGCAGATGGCGTCATCATTTTTCGTTCCAGTATAACAAAAACCCAACCGAAGTCGGGAAAAACGCATTTTTTCCCCTTTATTTTGATGTTGTAATAAAATCAGATTAGTAATAAAATAGAAGTTTAAGTATTTAAAATTTAAGTTTTAACCAGAGCTATTAGATTAACTATTGAATTAAATTTTTTTAAAGGTTAATAAAAGAAATAAAAACATTCTTTTTTTATAATTATTTACTAATAGAAAATTAAAAATATTAAAATAAAGCTATTAACCAAGATTAAGAACAATTTAAAAAAGATATAGCCAGTAAAATTGAGCTAATAAAATAAACTATTGAGTTGAGAATTTAAACGGTAAACAAACTAGGACAAAATTTTAAATGCATTTTAAAACAAATTTAAGATTTAAAAAAAAAAAAAAAAAAAAAAAACTGTTTTTTCTTGACTTTGGTTGGGTATCTGAAACCTGATTGATGGCGCCATCTAGTGGCGAACCTGAAAAACTACATTGGAAAATCCATTTTATATGTTTGTTTGCTATTGTCTGTGTGAACTGCTATGTAATTTTTAATGTACTTTACGTATCTTTTATTTTTATATTTTTAATTTTAACTTTAACTTTTTATTTTTGGGCATCGACAACGGACTCCTAATTGTACCGATAACTTTTGCTTTTTCGATCTCTTGCTTTAATTGTTCTCAAGCAAGAGATGTTTTTCCTAAATTTTACATATTTTTATTTTTCTAATTGTTTTATTTTTCTTTCATTTTTATTCAATAACTTAAGCAAACTCATTTTGTTAACTACTTCAAGATGTGGAGGTTTTCGTGGTTCTTAAAACGACCTTGGAACTCCGTAACCGGTACACCCGTTGCCCTTATGATTAATTTATAACTATTAATAATTAAAAAGTTAAAAGCAGATATTTTAGCTTATGGTGCAAATTGTAGCAATTAATTATGAGTTATCTTAATTAAACCTTCATATCACGAGTTCTTACCACTCAATAAATTATGTTAATATTATTTTTTACCGTTAATTACCATTGTTGTCGGTCATTAGCATTGGTATAGTACTATCCTTTATCAATTTCATTCAAACTAAACAATTAAAATATTTGCATTGGCAAAATTTTGATGATAAAATTAAATTATATATACTTTATAATACATTTTATTTATAATTAAAACACGCATGAATTATTTTTGTATTTATTTAATTTTAATATAACTGAGTGACTTAAATAATTTATTCATACGATTTTTCTAACGGCTTGATTAATATTATTACCCTATGAAACAAATTAACAACTCTCAAAGGCTTCGTTGTTTAATTTGTGTAATTTCATTGAAGTATTAAAAAAATGCTTCATTTTATTTATTTAAGGCTTTTAGTACATTGAAGAGAAGAAAAAAAAATCGAATTTTGAGTATTGCTGAAACATTATATTCAATTCATTACCTTTCTAATTAGTAATAAATTCCAATAACAGTAAAAATTTATTAAAGTTTGTTTTAAAAAAAAAGGTAAGCAAATTGTTGTATGACCGACCACACTAATTGAGTATATGCACTCAAGAGTGTATACACTCAAGAGCTAAAACATTATGGCCACGGCTACATTTTGCAGTGAACTCGCCTGGATGACGTGGAAAGCACGTGATCAGGTGGAAGTGGTATTTAACTGGTATTAAGTGGCGGTATTAATCCATGCCAAGGCGGGTTGAAGCTGTGTTGCGTGGGCCAACTCGTTATTGACAGGTGGTCATAATGTTTTGGCTCTTGTGTGTATATCACTATTATTACTATATATTACTAGTGAACGTCATTGATTTCAATAGCTGCGTTTGAGACGAGTATCGAAAGAAAATTGGCCAGAATACGAGAAGAGACATAGCCTCAACACCTAATGGTTTTTGAACAGAATGAATATTAAGTTTTTGGCAAAGATGTTTCGTCCGTACTTTTCTCAAAATTTACGATATCGAAAGGAACGCGATTCGTTAAAAAGAAAAAGCTGAAAATGTTAAAAACAGAAGTAGGGAGCGAGAGAGATAGGGAGAGGGAGAGACTCCGGAATCAGGAGCCGGGTTTTAAATCCCACTCCTCATTTTTTTACAAAAATAAAATTTTCTTTTCCCAAAATTCTGGAAATAAATGTTAAAATTACTCAGAGAGGAGATAATTAAATAAAGGAGATTAGACAATTCTATTGCATTCTTCAGTAATACAACCAGTAGTAAAGACAATTACTACTGTAACCAAGTAAGTACTGAGACTCGTTTCTCAGCACTGAAGCTTATAAAAAGCCCTCTTGGAACAACAAAGAAAGATCTCGTGAAAGCTATTTTAATATTTACAACAAAAAAGTTTTATTGTATTGAAAATATAGCGCCTTTGCGATTAAAATGTACCATTTTCTTTTGTTGGTCTGAAGCTATTCTATTATGTTTCGGTAACTGTTCATTTGGTATTGTTATTTCGGGAGAGATATACATTTTTTATGAATAAATTTTCAGCACATTAATGTATTATAAGGGAGTTCAAATACTTCCCCTTTAAAGCTGTAAAAAATACTTTGTTGTCCAAAAGCGAATTTTCTATATGAATATATAAGTAAAATAAAAGTTATTGAATTTGCTTCAGAAATTCTTCTAAATTCATTATTACATAAAATTGTTCAAAAGAGTCGAAATAGTAAAAAATCCGACAGGAGTCGGAAACATTTCGGTTGGTTAAAACTGTATGAACGCAATTAAAATCAGACTGCCGTGTCTCAAAAATACAATGGGTCAAATGTAATATTTTCAATGGTATCTCTTCGGTACGTCTGAATTGCATTTGTAAATTTGATATCTACATAACTTCGGGGTAAATCGTTGAGAAGGGAAAGAGCGACTAATGGTTGATTTCATCCACAGTTTTGAGGTTTAAAAGTTGATTGGGATTTATGTATGCTAATCGTGCTTTAAGTACTATTACAGTATATGATAGTTAAGCCAACTGGTTATAATAATATGAGAATAAAGTCTGTACATATGTTATTTCAGCATAACATGAATATAATGTACCGTTAATATAAATTTAGTTGCGATGAATTCTCCATTTCATTTTTGGCGGATATGAAGTGTCCCATTTGTTTTCCGACTTTTGTAGAAAAGTGGCTGAATTTGTTCCACATGGAATTTCAGCGTTTCTACCTAATTCCGAGATAATTAGCTTTTATACTTTGCCTGTGGGACTTTTATAGATGAAATATTGAAAAATCTAAAACAAATATTAGAAATTCTAAATTATTTTTTGAGACCAATCCACGTATCAATACTTAAAATGTTAGTGTTTTCAAATGTAGAATTAAAAAAAAATTGCATTAAGAATATTTATAGTAGTATCCATTGCATTTTTATTTAATGTATCTTTTAAATATACTTTAGGATATATGTTCGTTTTTACTAAATTTATATACATTTTGTTTTAAATTTAAGTTTCTGCAAAATTTCCACTGTCCTTTCCACTAATGTTACCTTGAAAAATCATTTAAATAAAATTCTTTTTTACTTCTGCAAAATGGCGTGCTTATTTAATATCTTCTGAAAATGTATTGAAAATCTATGAGCTATCTATTTCTTTACTAATTATAAATTTTAATCATATGGGTACATCCATGAATGCTTTCACATGTAAGTAGGACATTGAATTCAAAACGAGGTTTCAATGCCTTAAAAAAAAACAAAAAAAACTCCGTAATGAACAAAAAAAAAGTTTTCATTTAAAGCTATAATTAAATATGATTAAAATATCGTACTTTCTTGGCTAAAATAGCAAAATTTTAATATTTAATAAAGAAAAGTTAAGAATTTTAATCTTTAATCGATTTAAAACCACATTAAATAAAAGAAAATTGTTTCTAATTTTAATATTATGCCAAAACTTAAACTTACATGTCTGTTTTCGTATTGTGTTGTTCTGTTAAAAAATAGTTTTAAGATTTATAATTTTAAACTATTAATTTCTAACAAAAATTAATAAGTGATGATAAATATTGTTTTTCTTAAACAATAAAATGTAATATATAAATCAAGTAAATTATTATATAACAATTCCTCCTTTATTTACATCTTCCTTAATTACTTACTTCTTTAATTTCTTAGCGTTTGCTTATCAGCTTATCATCTTAATTAAGTTTGCTTATCATCTGTAGTAGATATGTACATTTTACTAGAAACATTTTGCGATATTTATTATATATTGCAAATATATAGTCAATATTAATTGCAATGATTATATATTGATATTAACATTTAGCAATAATATTATCATTGAAAAATCACTTATAAAAAAACATCAAATCATTTATAATAAAAACCAAAATTACATTTCTAACTTTAAACTCACTGCAATAACATTATTGATTATTGCACCTGTGTAAATAAACAACTTTTATTAACTGAAAAGAAACGTCCAATAATCGTGGAACAGTTTTTGATTTTTTGCAAAAGTCTATTCCATCCTTAAAAGTAACAAAGAATGGTGTTTTTTTTTTTTTTCTTCTTTTTTTGTTTAGTGAAAGCTTTGAAAACAATCAATTTTAAATTTTCAATCCTTGAAAACTCCTAGTAAACGACAGAACAGCTGTTTATCGTTGGAAAACGAAGCGTTCTACGCTACTTGGATCGATTGTTGTGAATATTAAGTAGCTCGGCTGGAAAAAGCTCAACAAAAGGGCTTTGTTTAAGAGAAACACGTGCAGGCGTGGATAGTGTGCTCTTCTTTTGGAGATTATGTTCAGATCACAGCAGGGATGTTATTTTTAAATTTATGCTTCTATTTAACGTATTTCCTCTTCCCCCCCACTTCAACGAATGTGTAAAATGTTTCCTTTCCTTGTTCAAAATATGGATGCATAGGTTTTTTAAAACAAAGCTTTATACACCACTACATCTACAGCAAGTGTATAAATGTGAAATTAGTAATTAGTGAAAGTAAATAATTAAATTTAAAGTATTAATGATTACATTGAAATTAACTGTAAAAATAATATCTTGCCTAAAATAAGAAAACAGAATTGTGTCTGCCAATAAGGACGTTCTTGGGTTAAGAAATATATTTAAATTACAGTTCATATACAGAAAAACTAAATTCTTGTGATATAAAACCTTTGTTAGACTTATTTTAGTCTATGGCTCTGAAACATGGACTTTGGCAAGATCTGATGTGGCCCATTTGGGTCTATTTGAGCAGAAAATTTTAAGGGCTATTCTGGGAGGTTTTAGGGAAAGTGATTATTATGGGAAGACGGTACAACGCAGAAATTCATAAATGCTATAAGATCCAGATATTACGAAATTTATTAAGGTCAATAGATTAAACAGAGTTGCTCATGTATTTAGAATGAATGATTGTAAACCCTGTAAAAAAAAGGCTCTTTTTGCCAAAGCCACAGGGACAAAGAGGAAAGAGGACGATCCAAGTTGAGATGGATAGACGCAGTTGAAAAAGATTTTGTTGTACTAGAGGTTATGAACTGAACCATGGAAAGGACCATGGATATCTCTTCTACGGAAAGACTTGGCCCAACCTGGGCTGTCGTGCTATTGATAATGATTATAAATGAATAAATTGAATAAAAAGTAATGATAAATTTAAAATTGAATCAATGATTTAATTCAGGGAAGCTTTTCGCATTTATTAAATATTTTTAAAAAAAAATTGATTCGACTCAATTAGTAAATAGGAAAGTGAAAGATTTATTCTAAATTTTCAATAATCAAATATGGTTTATTAACAAATTTGCTAATATTCATAAATGTATTAACTGATTTATTAGAAAGAAAAACTCTTGCATAATATTATTTTTCTGCGCAATTTAATTTTCTGCACTATTTTTTCTGTATAACGATGGGCAAATGTTGCTCTGTGTTTCCTTGCCGCTCCAAAGGCCAGTGTATTTTTATATTAAAGTTGACCCGAAAATGATCAGAATCAAAAACATTTGCACATTTTTCACGTTAAAAATTAAGTTCCTTTAATATCCAGAAAAATAAAATTAATGAATATCAAGAAAAAAACTGAAGAGCTGAAAATGATATTCAAAGTTTTATTTGATTACTATATGAGAAATTTTAAATCTTCATTTGCCTTTTGTTAATCTATTTCCAACTGATATTATCTGAGACAGTTTGCCGTTCCTGATGCAGTACTAGAATTTAAGGAGGATTATCTGAGTCTATTATCTTTATCTGACTGAATTTTAGAAATCGGTCACTATACTAATACTAGTTCTGTTATTTTATCATATTATCTTTTTTTTTTAATGTTAAAAGGCTTTTTAAATATATCAGTAAGTACTTTTAGTATTTTTTTACGAGTATAGGCTCCTTTTTCAATCATTTGTTCACAAATACTATTTAAAATTTTTAACGGGGAAAATGATGATAAACTGACAGCAATATTCTTTTAATTTGGCTTCTTCAAAAATACATTTTCCTCACACGTTATTGAACAAAATTACAATTAATTCCTACTTCAAATCAACTGAATCAAAAGTTTATATTAAATTGTATTTTCCATCATTATTACATTTAATTTTAAAACAATCTTTTACTTACGTTTAGGCTGTACAATTGTTTTAAGAATGGGATATTTTTTTATTGTCTGTCAACAAAGATTAAAATAAAAAAAAAATAATAACAATTTATCAGCTGTTATTTTCAATTCATTATACATGACAAATTCATTATTCATTATACATGAAATATTGAAGGAAGCGGCCACTTTGATGGACAAGGTACATAAATCTTCAAGTGCCGCACAAAACGCGAGGTCGCCCTCCTGGGAAAAAAAACCTCCATGCAAGCGGAGGAATGTAGTAGGCACATCCGCGCCATTTGTGCATATACCGGAGTTCCGGCCTCCCTCCTACCATCAAAAAAGGAACTTGTCGAGATGAGGAAGAGGAGAGACATCGAGATCCTCACCAAAGAGGCTGAGTTCCCGAGCAGCCAAAGTTACTGATGAGACCCCTGCTGCCACCACCAAGCAGGCGGCTGTAATTGCTGAACCCCAAACGGCTGGATCAGCAACCAAAAGTCAGTCTCCGATAATGATGAGAGCTTCACCGTCGTGAAGTAAAAAAACAACAACAAAAGGGTAAATATGGCTTCTAATTTACCCCTTACTAACCCCCCTAACACCACGTTGGCTGCCGACCAAAGCACGAGCTCCACGAGACTTCGAGCAAACATGATACTACCATTCTTTGTGTCTGCAAAGGGCAAATGGTGGAATGTTCTTAACCAACTCAGAGTAGAAGTTCCTAGCATCCATGCTAAATTATCAGGAAACTTTATAAAAATCACCGTTGAAACTGAAGACGAGTATAGGACCCTAGCTTCCATCTTGGAAAGCGACGGTACCCCATTTAAAACACTGATGCTGCAAAAGGACCGGCCCGTCAAAGTCGTGATCCGAGGTCTCCCTGGTCATACGCCAGTTGAAGATGTTGAGGCCGAGCTCCGAGCACTTCAGTTAAAATTATTAAATGTGCTGGGATGTCAAAATTTAGAACCAGGGAACCAATGCGTCTGTTCTATGTACAGCTGTCTCCTTCCTCTCATATTGAGGGAATTTATAACTTATCAACTCTTCTCGGCCTGAGAGTTCACGTTGAAAGTTTTAAGAGTCAACCTGGCCCTTCGGTCTGTTGAAATTGCCAAGACTTCTTCCATTCTTTGGAAGTATGCCGGCTTCCAACTAGATGCGTTAGATGTGCTGGCCCACATAGAGCCAAGCAATGCACACTGTCCATTGACCAAACCTCTAAAGTGTGCTAATTGTAGTGGAGCTCATGGCGCGAACTGGCGCGGATGCCCCAGAATGCCCAAACTTGGTCAAAAATCCATGTGATGAATATTAAAAATCTACCACGCTTCATCCTAAGGTCACCCTCTGATGCAGAGGAACGTATCAAAGAATTAACAGAAATATATGTCACATGTCTTCAGGAAAGTTCTACACCTGAATTTAAACCTCCACCGATAAGATTTCCAATAGACATCAAAATACTTATCAAGCAACGAAATAAATACCGCCGCAAATGGGCAACGAACTAGGGATACAGAATATCTTCGTAATTATTTCCGCACTCTTACTGAAGTTAGGAGTGCAATCACTGTCTTTACACAGCAGCCCTGGCAAAACGACACAGAGGCCTGACGCCTGAGTCAACATCACTTTGGAAAAAATGTTCCCACTTACGCAGACAATACCACAACATTCCGCCCTTGCAGGGGGCCAACGTCCGAGCACCTTATTCCGCAGAAGATAAAACGGAACTGCTCGCAGACATTCTCAAAACTCAATTTGAATTCAATCACGATGTTGAAGATAAAAATGTCTTCGAACACGCTAACTCTACAATCACAGACTTCTTACAAAATCCACATGTTAATAACTTAGATTTAATTACTCCAAAGGAAGTCTGTGATATTATCAGAAACTTCAAGAATAACAAAAGCCCTGGTCTGGATCTTATTAATAATCGTATGCTAAGTCCACTCCTATTAAATTCATTCTGTATATTCTCTTTTGCTATGCAGATGATACAGCAATAGCTACACAAAACAAAGCACCTCAGCTTGCAGTTAAAGACCTACAATATGTTTACAAACTTGAACCTGGCTAACCACCTGGAAAATTAAAGTAAACGCAACGAAATCGGTCTGTATGCTATTTATTCGGAAACGTTCTTTTTCTCCGCTAGGGAGTATCCCTCTTTTTAGACAGCCCGTCCCCTGAGTTACTGAATATAGGTACCAAGAGTTATTTTTAGACGCAAAATTATCTTTTAATTCCCACATCAAGAACACAGTTGCTAAAGCAACTGGTGCGAGTATTAAACTCAACTGCCTAATTTGTCGAAAGAGTAGGCTTGCGATCAAACACAAGCTTCTGCTCTATAAGTCTATCATTAGACCTACTTTGGTTTATGGTAGCCCAATTTGGGCCCTCACAAATATCAAGAGACTGCAGGTTTTTCAGAATAAATACCTGGCTATGATTGCTGATGTGCCATAGTTCGTCCGTTGAAAGATCATTCATAGAGATCTAGACGTCGAACCTATTCCAATTTATATTATCAAAATGTCTATGAATTTTCTTGAAAAATATCCCCAGATTAGCAATGAGTTAATCCGTCGTCTGCCGACCTATCACCCTAGGGTGAAAAGTTCTCAGAAAAGACCAAGGGCAGTCTACGACGTCTCCTATGATTGTTTTCCTAAAGTTAAGCGACATCATGGCTGTTATTCTGAAAAAAAGCGCAAGCATTCTAGAATTTAATAGGGAGTTTTTGCGATCTCAAGTTCACGCGCGCTAGGTAACGGACGTGCTACGATTTAATATTGTAATTTTACGTCCACTGAGACTATATAACTCAATGCGTATCTGAGGAATCGTTTGGCTTTAAAAGTTTGCGGCTTGTTAATAAACAAAACGAATTGGCGCAGAGTTAAAGTGACGGACTCCTGACCGAAAGGTTGAGGGTTCGAATCTGCCACTAGGCTCAATTTATTGTTTTTATATTTTTGCTACGTTGTGCACCATAATCATATCATTACCACTAACCCACACCAGCGCCCAGGCCCGTGAACCAAAGAGCTGACTTTCGCCAGCTTGACAGCAGGCCACCAAAGAGCACTGCCGACAAAGAGGCTGATTTCTCCCGAGGCTAACACAGGAAGCCCGCACCGCGGACCACCCCGGCGGCTGCTACCGGTTTCCCTGTCCCCATCACCGAGCCACGCGCCATCCACGTGCCACTGCTTCCTTATTGTTTACCTTCGAAACCTGCATAGAATCATTGAAAGGTCCAGACCAGCTTTTGACCAATTGGAAGGACTTTAGCTATGTGTTAAGCACCAAGCCCCTCCCAATTTTACATTTAAGCGAACCCGCTGATACAGATCGTGTCATTGGAGTATGAAATAAATTGGTAGTGAGGCGGATGAAGATTCGGTGTTCAGATGAACGGAGTTTTTTCTGATGTAAAAGTTTATTGGTTTGTTTTGAAAAGTTTTTGTGTTATTCAAATATTGCTTGGAAGGTTTTTTTTTTTTTTTTTTTTTTTTTTTTGACTGAGTTGCTGACAACGGATTCATTTTCATTGCACTATGCTGTGCATGGAGACTGATGATATTGAGGGGACTCGGACCTTTTCAGGTCTACTCCGAAGTACCCTTGGAGCCTGCTTTGCCTACTTCTCCAGAGATGCTTTCAAATCTTACTGATGAAAAACGATGTGCTAGAATTTCGCGCATTCTTATGAAGAAAGGCATTGCTCAAAGTCTGCTACAACCTTTGGCCATGCACTTGATGATGATGATCGTGTCAAGTTAAAGACGCTGTAAAAGGACCTGATAAATGCTTTGAGAGAGGTAGGAAACCTTGAGCTTTGCCCATTGATTGATTGTAAAAAGCATAAGGATAATGTAAATAATTCTAGTGTTAATCTTAAAAGTTAACTGCTAAAGTTAATTTTACAAAAGTGTCTCCTAATACTATTGAAACTAAAAATTTATATGATAAGCTGAATATTGATGAGCAGGAAGAGGTGCAGGATACCGTAAATGTTAAAAAAATGCCGCCCATTATGGTCAAACCTACTGAGAATTTAAAATCTATGCTTGCTCATTTTGATAAACATTTTGAAAGCAAAGTTGTAATAAAAATAGCGGGAGAAATGATCAAAATGTTCCCGGCGGAGGAATCTCAACATAGATCTATTACCAAATATTTAGCAAGAAATTCTATAGAATATTTTGTCTTAACATCTAAGTATCAGAGACCAACTAAGGTTGTAATAAAAGGTCTTTATATTAAAACTCCAGATGATGAAATTAAAGAGGAGTTAATTAACCTTAGTTTTTCGGTGGATAAATTACACAGTTGCAAAGAGTTAAAACCAAACAACCTCTTCCTATCTGGCAAGTTACTCTTGCTAGAGAGTCAAAAAGTATGGAGATCTTTAAATTAGAAAGACCTTTATTTCTCTATCAAGGTCGAGAAGTTTAATTTGAGACCGATGACATTGCAATGTTTTAAATGCAACAATTTTCATCACAGTGCCAATAATTGTGGATTTAACCCTCGATGCTTAAAATGCGGAAAAGAACACTCCCATAAGGAGTGTACTATTGAAGGGAAAATTGATGTTCCCAAATGTATTAATTGCAACGCCATCGGTCATCTTGCAGCCCGGAGAGGCTGCCCCAAATTCCCGAAAATTAACTCCAGCTCCAATAGACAAGCAGCTTATCCTAAGATCTTCTCTTCTAGACAAGTTACCCCCAACGCCAGTTTTGCTTCTATGCTAAAAAATTCTGCAACTTCATCCGTTCCTGCACCTTCTCCTACAATTGTGACACAGAACCAACAGAAGGCTTTACCCAGCATTTTCGAATAATTAATTTTTTAATAAATTAATAATATACTTATATTAGTTTTTTTCTATCTAATCAATGGGCTTAAAGCTTAAGAAATTTCCTTCACTCACAAATCAGGAGATAACAGGAGATCAGGAGATAAACCTCCACCTGTTAGGTTTCCAAACGAGCTCAAAAACGAAATCAAATATAGAACTGCACTACGTCGGTTCTGGCAAGAGTCTAGAGATCCAAACGCCAAAGCCGATTACTTCAGACAAGTAGCAATAGTTAGACTAATGACCAAGAAATTCTCTCAGCAACGATGGGAACATTCCATTAGCCATGACGCCTCAAACAACACTATTTAGACAAACGTCTTTGTTGCGTAAACCATTTACCAACATCCCACCACTAATACGCTCCAACGGATTTTTGCTTATGCACCTGAGAAGAAAGCGGAGCTTTTAGCTGATAGCCTACTACTTCAGTTTGAAACTAACCACGACGTCAAAGATCCTATTTTCTTCAGACGCACCAACACTGCAGTAGCAGACTTCCTTCAACAACCACACGTAAATGATATTAGTCAGGTCAGCCCAGCGGAAGTCTGTGAATTTATCAGGAAAATTAAACCCAATAAGTCTCCTGGGATTGATTGCATTAGTAATCGCATGCTTAAATCTCTGCCATATATTTATGTGATATTGATCACTTATCTGATTAATTTTCTAATCGATAAGTGTTACTTTTCACAGAGCTGGAAAACTGCTGCAGTAATTCCTAATCCAACACCTGATAGCAATACGGCCTACTCCCAAAATTACCGTCCAATCTCACTACTTAGTGGAATGTGTAAAATATTCGAATATTCGATTCTTAAATGCCTGGATCAGCACTGCACAAATCATAATATCCTCATTCCTGAGCAATTTGGGTTCAGAACTCAACTCAGTACTTCTCATCAGCTCTAACGTGTTAACGAGCTGATCCATGATGGCTTTATCAATCGTAAATCTACGAGAATATTATTTCTGGACGTAATCAAAGCCTTCGATAAAATTTGGCATAATGGCTTATTACTCAAGCTCATGCGACTTGAATTCTCACCCCAGTTTATTAAAATTATTCACTCGTATCTAGGGACCATTTCTAGCGATCATCCAATCAGGAGCGGGGTTCCTCAGGGTTCACTGCTCGGTCCCAGATTGTTTCTAATCTCTGTGAGAGACATATCTAAGCTTTTTTTTTATTAATTAATTAAAATTTCGAATAATTATTTTTTAAATAAATTAATAACATACTTATATTGCTTTTTTCTATCTAATCAATGGGCTTAAAGCTTAAAAAATTTCCTTCACTCACAAAGCAGAAGACATAGGTTGCTAAGCAACCAAAGTTCTCCATTAATTTGGCAAATCGTCGTCGACATACCTAAGCCAGAGTAATGTAAACTGGCCATATTCGCAGATGACACAGCCATAATTGCACAGCACAAAACACCAAACTCGGTCGTTGCTTTACTAAATGACTATATTCCTCGCTTGGAAAGTTGGTTGACCACCTGGAAGATCAAAGTTAATTATACTAAAAGTGCGTGCCTCCTGTTTACTCGTAAAAAGAACATTGGTTATCTTTTAAATGTCACCCTTTTCGGCCAGCCAGCCCCCTGGGTTACTAAGTACAAGTACCTGGGGTTAGTTTTTGACTCAAAATTGTCATTCAATACCCACTTTACCAAAGTAGTTGCCAAAGCAACTGCTGCTAGCGTTAAGCTAAAAAGCCTAAAGAGTAGGCTAGCGATCAGACACAAAGTTTATCTATCCTTCGACCAATTCTGTTATATGGATGTTCTATTTGGACGTCCTCTTCAACCGCAAATCTCAAGAAGCTGCATGTTTTTCAAAATAAACAGATAGCTATGATAGTCAACGCCCCGGGGTTTGTTCGAAGGAAACAACTCCACAGAGACCTAGATTTAGATCCTATTATGGACTATATTTTCAAAATTTCGAAATCTTTTCGCTCCAAATGCCCTCAGATCCTAAACGAAGCGATCAGGCAAATACATGTATACCATCCAGGTGTGGCTAGCTCCAGGAAGAGACCCAGAGTTATCTATGATACGCACTGGGAATCTTTCCCAGCATTGAAAAGGCGTTTTGTGGATTTTATTCCGCAACGACTGATTTTACAGCTGTGACTGTTGTCTAGTCACTACGATCACTTCAAGAGAATCTGAGCTGGAATTTTTGGCATTTAAATTTTAATTATTTGCTACGATGTGCACCTTAAGTTAGAACATGGCTATCTATAAATTTTTAGTATTTTTAAATACTTATCTAATTTTAATTTTGGCTCATTAACTTTTAGTAACTTTTAGCATCTCCTAATTGTTTGATTACTGCTAATGATTATTTTTTGTATAACCTGACAGATTCCCAGCTGAGATAGTTTAAATTTTTATTTTGTTTTTATCTTCTAAATTCTTAACTGTAATGTATTAACTTGTTTGATTATTTTAAATTGCTTAACTTAAATTTTTACTTTAACTTTTAATTTCCTAATTCAATAGCAATTAACACTGCTCTGGATGTCAAGTACTCTCAGTACTATTGGAACTAATATTTAAATTTTTATAAAAAAAGATGTGCTTTTCCTGACTTTTGTCAGGTTTCCCAAATTTGTTTAATAATTGATTGATGGCGCCATCTACCCAGTCAATCATCATCTGCCAATTTTGTTTTGTATGTTATTTATTTGTTTTAACGCACTTGTACTTATTTGTTTTAATCTTTAATTTCTGTTATTTTTGTCTTAACTCTTAAAATTTTTATTTTAACTTTAATCTTTTTTTTTTTTTTTTTTTTGGGGGGGGGCATCGTCAATGGACTCCTGATTGTACATATAGCTTTAGCTTTTTCGATCTCTTGCTTTAATTGTTCCAAGCAAGAGATGTTTTTCCTAAATTTTAATCTGTTTTATTTAATTTAATTTTTACTCATTAATTTAAGCAATCTCAATGTGTGCAAATATTTTAACTACTTTAAGATGTGGAGGTATTGTTCTTTTTAAAACCACCTAGGAACTCCGTAACAGGTACGCCCGTTGCCCTGAGGGGTTTCCTTTGTCCGCATGACGCGTGCCGGTTCAGGTTGTTGGGGTTGCTGTGGAATCTCTTGTCGGTCGGCTATCTCCCATAAGATAGTCCGGTAGTCACAGGCCTGGGCGCAGGTGGAGGTAGAAGAGTCTTCTTTTGTGATTTTTAACGGGCTTACGGTTCTTGGAACCAGGGCATCTGGGGCAGCCCTCTAGTTGGCGGCGTGATCGCCACCGCAGTTTACGCATCTTGAAGGTTGATCGTTTATGATTTGGCAGTGTTCTGCCTTGAGCAGACCCGCACAACACACCTGGTAGGCAATCATAGGCAACCACCCTCTCCCAAGCCTTCCATGATTGCCCACGCACCTGGTGGGTAGCCTGCAAACATCCGAGTAGTGGAAGTAACCCTGGCAATTCCAGCATTCAGCTGGTATGCTGTTTATATTTCCGACAACTGCAAATGAATTTTGAATGGTGACTCCGGGGTCGCTGGTTTGTTTGGGTTGCTTTTTGGTCAGGTGCTTAGGTGGAAGTGGAGATTCCGACTTTAGCCTTCGAGGAGGAAGTTTGTGTTTTTCTTCGCTCCTGTCTTCCCTGCTAACTCGGAACTGATACGCCGTTTTGCTTTTTGCGATGCCTCAAAACTCTCAACATCCCCCCGGGGACTCCACGCGAGTTGCCGTGCCTTCTGGGGCCCAACTCTGCGGGCAGAAAAAGACGACTACTCAAGCCAAACTTAATCCGTCTCCATCCGCCCTAAAGGATGTCATCACTTGAACCTGGAATCCATGGATATTACCCAGGATATTACAACAGGCTCTCCAAACAATGTATTTCCTGAAATTACGGAAACAATTGTGGATATTTCTATCAGAAGCGCCTTATACTACCTCCAGTACAAGGAAATCCTTCTGGCTGACGACATTCTTGCCCATTCTATTCCGGCTGAACTACATACTGCTTGCCTCACTTTTGGACAACTTTAATCACTCCGTGAGCACGCCCGGACCTACATCACGGTGCAAGATATTTTAACATCTTTAATCATCCACGACAACCCTACTGCCAAAGGACACCCGATGGTGGATAAGCCAAGGCAATCTCTTAAAGATCTCGAGACCGACCTGAACGTGTGGGTAGGTAAAGTGATTCATTACCTTACTGGCGACCATTTTATTCAATCCTTACTGATAATACCAACTTTAATATTTTTGATAACTTTACTTTTAAAACTGTTATCCCTCAAAATACTGTTTCCAATAATAATAAAAGACGACGACAATATCCCTCAAAGTAAAACTAAACTCAATTCGTCTGAAATAGCTCTTAAAAATTCGTTTAGCATACTAACCGACTCATATAGCGACGACCACCAATACTAACCCTACACCTACCACCCACCAATTTCCTAAACTAACACAAAAATAACGAAAAATTATTAAAAATACTACCCCTAGTAAAAATGTAATCAATAAGAAACCCAGTAATACTAACCAAGCTAACCCTAAATCAAGTGATATCAAAACTTCCAATCCTTCCGCCATTACTAACCTTAACGTACGGCCAATCATGATCATGAAACCAGCCGACATCCATTCCTTCATGAAGAAAATTAATACTGACTTGAAAGTAAAAATTACCTGCAAGTTAACTACTCAATACCTAAAATTAGAACCTGAAACCGAAAATTTACACACTATTATAACCAAATATCTTGACAGCACAAATGTGCCATACTATCTCATTACACCTAAAAATCTCAGACCCTTTAAAACTGTCCTTCGTGGACTCCCTATTAATACAGATTTAAATGCTATCAAAAATGAACTAACAGAACTGAAATTTCAAGTGATTAATATTTACCAACTTAAAAAAAGAGACCAGGCCAGAACTCCTATGCTACTTTTTCAAATACAGCTCGCCCCCAAAGAAAATTTAGAAGATACCTTGATAGTTTACTATATACGAAAATTTCAGTGGAAAAATATAATAATAAGGGGGGTATATCTCAGTGCCGTAGATGTCAACAATTTGGGCATTCAAGTATCAATTGCAAGCTATCAATGAAATGGGTTAAATGTGCTGGCCAACATCTTACCAAGGATTTGAGCATCACTAACCATACTGAAAATCCTATCTGCGCTAATTGTAATGGCTCCCACCCTGCTTCCTATAGAGGTTGCCCTAAATTCCCAAAATTAAATAGCACTAATAACAAACAACCAGCTAATACTTTTACCTTTAACTCTAACTTTTCTAAACCAAATATATCATATTCATCTATAACCTCTAACAATCCCAATAACACTAATGACACTCCCTCGCTACTAAACACTCTCAAAGAGGTAGTATTTGATTCTGAAATACTGCTTCTCCTCCAAGTTATCAAAAATGTCTTACTTGCAATTAAAAATGCCACTAACTCATATGACAAAATGTACGCCCTCATCAAGGCAACTAGTGAAGTTTTTGAACAAGCAAATATTTAAAATTCTTTTCCCCCACCAAGCTTACCATCTGTACTTGGAATGCAAATGGCCTCCTTGGCAAAATAGATGACTTAAAATACTTTTTAGATACTTAATCTCCTGACATCCAACTAATCCAAGAGACTTACTTAAGACCATGTACTCGCTCACCTCATATAGCTAACTACCCTTTTTATAGAACAGACAAAATTTTTAATGATGATATTCGCAGAGACATGTATCCTGGAGGTACTGCTATCTATATTAAAAATCACATCCCCCATCATAACATTCCTTCTCCAACACTCAATACAGTTCAAACCACCATAGTTCAATTATACAATCACAATAATCCTTTTACTGTTCAATCACAGAGAAAAACTCCCACAGATCCCAATAGAAACTTTTTTTCTTTACAGGACCTCACCACACTACACAACACTTTTAATTCTTATTTCATGGGTGGAGATTTTAAAAGCCACCATAGACACTGGAATTGCTTTCGAGCAAACACTTTTGGCAAACACCTTTTCAAATTTACCACTGACAATAGGTTACACATTGCAACACCTCCAACCCCCACTAGACTTACCCCTTCCACAATTGACATAGCACTTATTAAAAATCTTAATTATAACTGTAACGCTGACTCTATCTCTGCTCTCACATCAGATCATAACCCAGTTTTATTTACTTTTGATCATATCATACACACCAAAACTAAATTAACGTATAATATTCCTAACTGGGTTAAATTTTACACTCATCTTGATAATGCAACATACACTCCACACAACCTAAACACTCCTGATGGTCTTGAGTCCTCATTTAGTCACCTTACTAACATTATTAACTCCTGTTACAATGCTACTTGTAAGAAAATTCTTAAAACTGCAAAAATCTCCCACTTTTCTAAAGAAATCAGAAATAAATTTACTACCAGGAATCATCTTCGTAAAATCTGGCAATCTACAAGACATTCCAGTGATAAAAATAACTACACTCTTCTCAATAATGAAATTCAACAACTTGTAAAGCATGAAAAAAACAAAAATTGGAGCAACCACCTTAATTCACTATCCACAAGTGATAATTCTCTCTGGAACACCATAAAATCAATTCGAAAACAAACACATATCATTCCTCCACTCAAAAATAACAACTCGCTCTCTTATTCTAACATTTATAAAGCCAATATTCTTGCCTCTCATTATGAAATTCAGTTTACTCCTAACAATATTGCTAATATTCCAACTGAAACTCTTGTTAATAGTACCATTAGTAGGTTTAAAACCTCTCATTTCACTAATTCTAACACTTTTGACAGCGAAATTAAATCCTCCCTTCTGAGATCATCCCATTCATTAAAAATCTTAAAAATAATAAAGCTCCAGGTTATGACAACATTACAAACATCATGCTTAAAAATCTTCCCATTAAATTCATTTTCTATATTACTGACATAATAAATGCACTTTTCAAAATTCAATATTTCCCTCAACTCTGAAAAAAAGCTGTTATTGTTCCTATTGACAAAGGGGTAGACAAGGACCCCAAGCTACCTGAAAACTATAGACCTATTACCCTCTTGCCAGTAATTTCTAAAATATATGAGTATTTCAGTCTCCAACATGTAAACAATCATATTTGTAATATACACTTAATGAATTTGGAGCAATTTGGTTTTACTAAACATCTATCTACTACCAGAAATTACTTACAAGAATACATTAATATCCTTGAAAAGTAAGGCTTGAAATGAGGAAAATTAGCATCAATACCTCCAAATGTCTAGCAATCATGTTTGGCTTCGAAAGAAAACCAGCTACTCCACTAACTATTTACAATAATAATATTCCCTGGACTAACTATGCAAAATATCTTGGCATGACTTTAGACAAAAGATTAACTTGGCATGAGCATATCACTAACACTGTTAAAAAGTTTAAAACTAATAAATCCATTCTTTATCCATTATTAAGCAGAAATTCTGATCTTGATTTGACAAACAAACTTATTATTTATAAATCCATTTTGAGACCTATTTTATCATATGCTGCTCCCATTTGGGTCTATGCTGCTAAAACCCATCTTAACAAGATTAATTCCTGCCAAACTAAAACACTTAGACATATTTCCAACAGTCCTTGGTATTTTAGAAACATCCAAATCCCAAAAGAACTTTAAATTCCAACTATTGACAGCTTTTTTCATAAACTTGCAGATAGTTTTCCTAACATCCCAAATTCACTCATTCAACTTTTACCTGACTATGATTTTACTAATATCATCAATAAAAGAAGACCAAGAGCTATTTTAAACAATTAAGTTTCATTAAAAAAATTTTTTTTTCCCCCGATGCAACTTCATTCTACTACTTTTCAACTGTTCAACCAGTAGACAAGACCTGCCACCTGAATGGTCAGCGCGCCACTCTGCCACCTGAATGGTCAGAGCGCCACTCTGCCACCTGAATGGTCAGAGCGCCACTCAGAACTTCCAGGATCGAATCCAGCGCTTCAAAATCTATTTCAACAGACAGCATGTTCAACACACTACCAGATGTGCCTGAAGATATCACAATAGTATCTTCTTCAAATTTATTCAACTGTAAGATTTTCCTAAAGACATCAGAGCAAGAACTTTTTTTAAACAGAACTTTTCTACATAACAGAGCTTTTTTCTTCCAGAACTTTTACACCAGCAACAAAATTCAACTTACAAATCATGGACTAAAAAACAAAACACTTTCAACCATCCATCTACATACTACTACAACTCTTCAACAACAACAAAAAATTATTCATCATCCTTTTCAAATACTTTCTGCAATTTTTTTAACCATAATTCTTTTTTCTTTAATTTTCTTAAAACTCTTTACATCTCAGCAAAAATCTTTTCAATCAATCCTAAATTTAACTATACCTATAAAACCTCTTTAATTAAATTATTCGATTTATTTACTTATTATTAAGCTCCATAAACAGAGCTTTATCCTATTTTTTCTAATTTTAAATATTCTTCAAACATCTGAAATAAAAATTTTAATATAGCTTTTCGTTACACTCAGCAAGTACAGATGGCAGCACATGCGGACCCAAAATATTTGTTGTTTTACTTTTCTTTCGCCTTGAACAGACTTCGTCAAGTGCAATTTTTTAAATATTATATTATAAAATCACCTGTGTGTGATTCTAGTGCCCACTTAAGTTGGATGTTTTCTTTTGTATTCCCTTTTGTAACTTTCCTTTTATTTTAAATAAATCCGTGTCCCCGCCGATACCCCGAGATCAAGTCGAATAAGTATAACTTGCCCCCCCCCCCATTATCTGCTCCAACTGTTGTTATTTCTCTATTCACTTCAATTCATTCTGATGGAACTCAAAAAACCAAGGAGCTTCAAAATCAAATCGCAGCTGAAGCTGCAAAGAAAGATGTAACACCTCCAACTCCCATTTCAGATATGCCTGAGCAGTCAACTGCCAATAAAAGGAAAACCCCACTTCAGACGACGATGATGAGGGATTTACAACAGCCGCCTCCAGAAAGGATCACAAGCGTTTTCTACCCTAGAATAGAAACTTTGCTTAACGGAAACAATTCTACAGCAACTCCTAAAATCACTCATCATTTTATATTCTAAATGTATTTAATTTATAATAAACACCAATCTGATGAGTCAGACATCATCCGGTATATCGGACTTACTTTCTCCGGAGAGCCCTCCAATGATTGAACAGGGTATTCTCCCCGATCCTGATAACAACAACGAAATGGATACCACTACTACAGTGACAGCACAGCAACTCAGCAATTCTGAGTTCCTCCTAAAACACCCTGCGCCCAGACGCGTTAGTGATCCGTCCCCGGAACACTTACTTTTTTCAAGGACTTGTTGAAAGAAGCAGCGGCTCTCATGACTAAAGTACAAAAGCACCAGAGGGCTGCTAATAATATCAAATCTCCAACATGGGAGAAAGCATCAATCACCATTGAAGAGTGCTCACAGAGAATTAGAGCCATCTGCACCTACACAGGCGTACCTGCTTTCCACCTCCCATCAAAAAAGGAACTGATGAAACTCAAAAAAGCCAAAGAGCTTCAAAATCAAATCGCAGCTAAAGCTGCAAAGAAAGATGTAACACCTCATACTCCGGTTCCAGCCATGCCTGAGCAGTCAACTGCCAATAAAAGGAAAAACCCCACTTCAGACGACGATGATGAGGGATTTACAACAGTCGCCTCCAAAAAGGAGCACAAGCGGGTAATTATGGCTGCAGTTTCTAAAGCTCCCCCTACTAACACTCCCTAACAAAACGTTTGGCTG
Source organism: Caerostris darwini (assembly GCA_021605075.1). Lineage (NCBI taxonomy): Eukaryota > Metazoa > Arthropoda > Arachnida > Araneae > Araneidae > Caerostris > Caerostris darwini. The sequence goes on from BPLQ01003180.1 coordinate 66,323, forward strand.
CCGATAAATCAGTGATTCTTCCACAACTTAAGAGGGTTAATAGGATCCCACCATTCTTTGTGTCCACTAAGGGCAAATGGTGGAATGTTCTTAACCAATTACGCGTGCAGGTGCCTAGTATTCAGGCTAAACTGTCAGAGCAATTCTTAAGGATTTCAGGTTGAAAATGAGACTGAATACAGGAACCTGGCCCAAATTCTTGAAAGCGACGGGACGCCTTTCAAGTCTTTGATGCTGCAGAAGGACTGACCAATTAAATTCGTGATCCGAGGCCTCCCTGGTCACACTCCCGTTGATGATATAGAGGCCGAACTCCGAGCTCTCGAATTCCTCCTTATTAAGATTGCTCGGATGTCGAAATTCCGTTCCAGGGAGCCTGTGCCCCTATTATATGTTCAGTTATCTCCATCCACGAAAACTGAGGAGATATACAGCCTCTCAACTCTCCTCGGCCTGAGAGTTAGTGTCGAGAGTTACAGAGTGCACCGGGCCCATCTATTTGTTGGAATTGTCAGGGCTACTTCCACTCGTCGGAAGTATGCCGACTTCCAACACGCTGCATTAAGTGTGCTGGCCCCCCATAGGGCTAAAGAATGCAATCTACAATTGGACTAGCCACTCAAATGTGGAGATTGAGGAGGAGCTCACTCCGCGAAATGGCACAGATGCCCCCGTATGTCCAAGGCCGGTCAAAAATCCGGAGCTAAAAATCAAACTAATAACAAAGTAGGGCAATGGGCGTACCGGTTACGGAGTTCCTTGGTGATTTTAAGAACCACAATACCTCCCCATCTTAAAATAGTTATAAAATTTGCATAAAATGAAGTTGCTTAAATTATAGAATATTAATAAATAAAATAAAACAATTAAAATTTAAAAAAACATCTCTTGCTTGAGAACAATTAAAGCAAGAGATCGAAAAACTTTAATTTCTTTTATTTTTCATTTTAATTTTTATTATTAGTATTTTTAGACTTTTTTTTTTTTTTTTTTTTTTTTTTTTTTTTTTTTTTTTTTTCAGTACCATTTAATTTGAATTTTTTTAAACTTTATTTTGTATTTCTACTAACATTAATTAAGCAGCCAATTAAAATTTAAAGCATATCTATAAATTAAGATGAGGAGGTTTAAGGGGTATTTTCCTCTGTCGGTAGTCCGTAATCGGTACGCTAGTTGCCATAGTAGGCTGGACAGTACGACTAGTAAAGGTCGTTGGCTGCGTCCTGGTGGAAACCTTTGGGATAGGTTTAGAAGAGGCGGTGGGTTTTTTAACTTTGTTATTTAATTGATTATTTGCACCGGATTTTTGATCGGGCTTGGGCATACGGGGGCATCCACGCCAGTTCGCGGCGTGAGCTCCTCCACACACTTGACTCAACGTGTTGGAAGTCGACAATTCCAACAAATAGATGGGCCCAGTTGCACTCTGAAACTCTCGACACTAACTCTCAGGCCGGTTATGAATCCCTCGTCACCATCATCTGATGTGGGGTTTTTCCTTTTATTAGGTGTTGGCATAGTTGTGCTGGTCGATTGCTCAGACATGGTTGGAGCGGTAGTTGGAATCACTTTCTTTGTATCTTCGGCCGCTAATTTTTGTTGAAGCTCTTTCGCTTTCTTGATTTCAAGTAGTTCCTTCTTTGAAGGGAGGTGGGAGGTTGAACGCCGGTGTAGGTGCATATAGCACGGATCCTTTGGGAGCACTCTTCTTTTCTAAAGTCGCCTACATGGGAGGCTTTCTCCCATGTAGGCTACTTTATATTGTTCGCAGCGCTTTGATGTTTTTGCACTTTAGTCGGTGGCAGCATCAATAATGCCCTGCTCGTGCAAGGGTGGACTCACAGGGGATGTGAGAATATCGGCCGGCGGGCCGGAAGAAGTTTAACTCATGGTGTTTATTATTTTGAAAAATTAAGATTAATTAAAATAATAATAACAAATGTTTGGAAAGAAAAAACTTTTCCTCTGCTTCAGACTCAAAAATTTTCAAAACCAAAAATTCCAATTAAGACAGGAGCGAGATCAGAGCACGTCTTTACTCGCTGAAGGTCAGAACAGCAATTGTCCGAAGAAGGTTCCACAAAGAATAAGATAAGTGATATCCTCAGGAAAATTATCAACAGAGTAAACACGGTGAGGATTTTTCCTAAAAATTTGCTGATTTTATGTTGTTCACATTTTTCTAAGTGAAATTGTTTTCGTATTATTTAATTCCGTTCATATTTATTTTATAAAATTTATTTGTAAATACTATTTTAAAGAAATGGGGTAATTCATTGATTGTTTTCAGTAAGATATTTGTTTATATTTACAAAATGATAGAAATAAAATTCCCCGAATTAATAATTAAACGTAAATGAATTTTTTATAAAGATAATTAATTACATGTAAAATAAACACTGTCAAACAAATTTCTGTTATCCGTTTTGTGCGTGTGTGTGAACGTTCTCGAATTGGCTCACAAATTAATTCACACTGATTTTTTTGATAATTTAATGATTAATATGTAACGTTAATATTAAATGATTTTATTTTTGAGATAATTTGAATTTAATGTTAAAAAATAAAAGAGAGGTGTTACATTAAATAAAATTAATAATTTCTTGTTGTACCCTGGCAAGCTTCGTATTTCACACAAGATATTGTGAAAATGAGACTTTCGTAGAAATTCACTCAAATACGAAATGAAAATTCATTCAAATTCATTGAAAATTTCGGTATTTGAAATTCAATTTTAGTATTTGAATGAAAATTCATTGAAAACTCATTCAAATATCGAAATTCATATAAATTCGGAAATTTCTATGAATTTTGGTCTAGAATTGCGAATAACTTCAGAAATTCTTCCCAGGTATCCTAGTTTTAACTATTTAATTAATTTTTATTATATATATTTTTTTTTCAGTATGAATATTTTTTTCATTAATACCGTCGTATTAACAGCGTTACATAGTTGTATAATTAAGTCGTATCATGTTAAAATAACATTTATTTAGAAAGAAAATATTTCTGTTTATATTGGCATAAATTAAAAGTAAAGCAGTAATATACTTGTACTACAGTGTCCAAAAAGAAAGACCAATTTTCAATTTATAATTCCTGGGGCTAATATGGAATTTCATTTTTTTTTTTTTTTTCGGTTGCTGGTACTGTCCTTGACTTCTGTGTGAAATGTGATATCAAAATATTCATTAGTGTTTGAGTTACGCTTGGCTTTGTGAGAAACTAAAACTGATTCCGGCGATTTTTGAAATGACTGAATTAATGGAGCAAAGAACTTGCATTACATTTTGTTTGCGGAAATGTATATAATATTGCACAAGGCATTCGGTGAGCATTCCTATATCGAAAAGAAATGTTAACTAGTGGTATAAACAGTTCAAAGAAGGCATTGAAGATGAAGAGCCCTCTGGTCGACCATCAACTTCAACTGACGAAGCTCACGTCTATAAGAATACACTCAAGAGCCAAAACATTATGACCACCTGTCAGTAACGAGTTGGCCCCCCTTTAGCTTGCAACACAGCTTCAACCCGCCTTGGCATGGGTGCCACAAGTCCTTGGTAGATGGCCGGAGACAGATTGTACCAGATGTTTAAGCAACGGTCACGCAAATCCGAGATATTGCGAATTGGTGGTCTTTGAACTCTGAGCTGCCGTCCCAGGACATCCCAAATGTGTTCTATTGGATTGCGATCCGGTGAGTTTGGCGGCCAGGACATTAACTGGAATTCAGCATCATGTTACTGGAACCACTCCAACACAATTTTAGCCTTGTGACAAGGGGCGTTGTCCTGTTGGAACATTCCATTTCCAGCTGGAAAAACAGAGGCCATGTAAGGGTGCAACTGGTCCACAATGATGCTCAGATACCCTGTAGCATTCATGGTCTTCTCTACCGCAACCACGGGTCCCAGAGACGCCCAAGAGAACGTCACCCAAAGCATAATACCGCCACAAGCAAATTGAGGGAGCAAATGTTCACCTGGAAGACGGCGTATCCTGACACGGCCATCGGCGTGATGAATGACAAACCGTGATTCATCTGACCAGGCAACTCTCTCCCACTGATCCATGGACCAGTCACGATGTTCCCGGGCCCAGCGCAGGCGCAGTTGGCGAGGACGCTTGGTCAGCAAAGGCGTACGATTGGGACGTTTGCTGCGTAGCCCCATATCCAACAGTGTCCGCTGAACAGTGTGCTCCGATACTATTCTACTTGGCCCTGCATTGTATTGGGTTGTCAGCTGAGCCACTGTCTGGCTCCGGTTTTGCTTCACCAGTCGAGACAGTCTCCGACGAACTTTTTCTTTGATAGCGTGTGGACGTCCAACACCATGTCGTCTACTGCTGGTTTCACCGTCATTCATCCACTTTGCATAAGTACTAACAACTGTAGATCGCGAACAACCTCAAGAGTAGTGCAGTTTCGGAAATACTTGTTCCGAGCCTTCGAACCATTACAATCTGCCCTCTATCAAAGTCGCTTAGATCCGCAGCCTTTCCCATCACATGCAGAAGTAAGTGAAAGAATGATTCTTCAGACTCTCCAGCAGCAGTTAAATACCACTTCCACCTGATCATGTGCCTTCCACGTCATCCAGGCGAGTTCATTGCAAAATGTAAGGGTGGTCATAATGTTTTTGCTCTTGAGTGTATACTTGTGCTATAAAACAAAACTTGGAATAAAGAAACGTCTAGATGTTTGAAGATATTCCAGTGAAAAATGTAAATTTCTATGTTTTTATTTAAAGTTGCATTTTATAGCTTCGTTCGTTGCGTACGAGAAAAAAGAGGGGGTCACAATGATATTTGTGTTCTTGAAGCATTTTGTTTTTGCAGCTGTAACATAAGTTACATTAAAACTTGGATATTTAAGCCTTTCTTCCGATTTCCTACCTTTATATTTCTCTGCATTAATTATAAACCTTATATTTAATTGAAGCAATTAATGCCAAAAAAATATATCAGAAAAATGTAGTTTTAGTTTTTAATTTTTTATTGGTACTGTTTTATTTCTCATGATAAAGATATTCAAACAGCTTAAAGGCGAAAAAGATATTGGAATTGTTATTATTAAGGCGAGTAATTTAAAATTTAAAAACTTTTAATTGTACTGAGATATTTTTTCTGTATAAAACTTTGCCACAATTTAAAATGTTTCAGTTGATGTAAGCGGTGAACGTCGGATCATATCTGTTGCTGGAGATGGGAAGTTTTTGAGCAGACGAAGGCTAATGCGACAGATAGAGCATATGAAGGGCAGACTGATCTGCTATAAATTTCTTATTTGTGTATTGGATATTATATACATATTTATACAATATTTTAAATATGATTATATACAATGCCCATTTTACGTTTTGGAGCTGCAATATTTTGTACAATTTAGTTTAGATACCTCAAATATTTTTAGTGCTTAATTGATAGATTTTTTGCTTCTTTTAACTTTGTACTTACGAAAAGTAAAATTTTAACAAACATTTTATTTAAAATTCTTAATCTTTGCAATACATATTTTTTGAAACTATTAATATAAACTAGATAACATCCAATATGGAATTACTTATAATAATCTCTATATCTAGAGTTGATTTATAAAATGTTCACTATCAAATATACGATGATATATATACTATCAAATATACGATTATTTCAAATGATGACATTCATTTTTTTTTACAGTAAAGTTGTATTTCATTTTCTTTAAATTATAAAATATTTTCATTTTTTTTTTTTCAATTTTCTTCTAATATGTCTCACCCACTTTATTTCTAAATAAAATTGAAAGATTGTATTCTTAAGATAAATTTGAGCTAAAATTTAAATTTTACATTTTTTCCCCGTTCACTTTACACACAATAAATATAATAATATAAATAATAATAATAAAATAAAATATAAATACAAATAAAATAGCCCAAAAGTTAATTCATTTTGAAAAAAAAAGTACAAGTATAAATATATGAAATGTATTATACACATTCCAGTCACATTAATGTGACCATCACCTACTTTTGACGTCAACGTGAAATAACCAATCACAAAAGGCAGGGGGCAGCACATTGCAGTGGAGTGAATATAAAGGATGTCCTAGGGCATCGGAAAGCATTTCAATCGTTGGCGTAATGCAGAAATGTAGCGATTTATCCAACGTCCAAATGGGCATGATTATTGGCTTTCGGGCCAAGGGTGGAATCATTTCGGAAACGGTAATTTTGTGAACTGTTGGCGTGCCGCCGTGGTAAAAGTATACCGTGAATGGCAAAATGGCACTATTCAAAATCAGCGGCGTGGCACGTGTGATACACCACGGTCTATAGATGACAGAGGCGAACGAAGGCTACGGAGATGCGTTCGGGCGAATAGAAGTGCAACTGTTGAGCAACTGACCGCCCTGATGAACCAAAGGGCTACCAAGAGTGTATCCTCAGCAACGGTTCAGCGAACGCTGCTGCACATGGGCCTCCGCAGCAGACGCCTGGTTAATGCACCTATGCTAACTGCTGTTTATCGGCGACGAAGGCTGGAATTGCACTCCAGAAAACTGGAAACTGGACGTCCACAGAGTGGCGACAGGTGGCTTTTCCCAATGAATCACGTTTTATGCTCCATCGGACAGATGGACGTTGGCGTATACGGCGTGAAACGTTTGAAACAAACACCCTGCAACAATTTCCAGAAGGATCCAAGCTGGAGTAGGGAGCATTATGGTTTGGGGAATGTTTTCCTGGCATTTACTGGGTGCACTCATCATTGTGGAAGGCACGATGGATCAGCACAAGTACGCATCTGTCCTTGCGGACCATGTCCACCCCTACATGGGAATTAGTTTTCCTCAGAATGATGGCATCTACCAGCAGGACAATGCGAAGTGTTATACAGCTCGCAGTGTATGTGTGTGGTTCGAAGAGCACCAGGATGAGTTTACCGTACTCCCCTGGCCAGCAAACTCAGAAGATTTAAACTCAATCGAGAATCTGTGGGACCACTTAAATCGGTTGTTCGCGCCATAGATCCCCAACAGCGTAATCTGGCGCCGCTGGCCACGGCACTGGAGTCGGCATAGCTCAACATCCCAGTGAACAGTTTCAGAAACCTAATTGACTCTATTCCTGCATGTCGCGCAGCGGTCCGCTCTGCCAAAGGTGGTTATTTTGGCTTTTCACAGGTGGTCACATTAATGTGACTGGACTGTGTATTTTCATCGATGATTTCATCATTATAAATGTAATACATTAAAAAAATGAGTTTGTTAGAAGTCATTTATATTCATTTAAAATATAAATGATTTCTTTTTTTCTGATTTTTCATTTAAAATCATTTATAGCTATTCCCCATAAATTCACAGCTTCATAAATTTTGCTGTATAAAGCTTGCATATTGTTATTACTTTAGGGAAAAGAAATGAATGTGTATAGATAAACTTAAGATAATTGCGAAGACTGAAAAAAAAAATCAAAGAATGTGATCATAAAGTGTTTATTTCTCAAGAAGATTATTAATTTTTCATAAAAAATCATTTTTTATGTAGTTTATTATTTTTTCATGTATATTATTTACATAATTTTTCCTTGCTTGCTGACGATGATAAAAACAAAGGATTTTTTAAAATTTCATAAATAAACGGAAACAGCAATTATTAATAATGCCACATTGATAAAGTAACAAGTGGTTAATGGAAAAAAGGTAACATGAAAGTAATATGAATACTGAATATACACTGAAGTGACAAAAGTCATGGGATACCTCTTAATATCGTGTCGGCCCTCCTTTCGCCCGGCGAAGTGCAGCAACTCGACGTGGCATGGACTCAACAAGTCGTTGGAAGTCTTCTGCAGGAATATTGAGCCATGCTGTCTCGATAGACGTCCATAATTGTGAAAGCGTTGATGGTGCAGGATTTTGGGCACGAACAGACCTCTCGATGATGTCCCATAAATGCTCGATGGGATTCATGTCGGGCGATCTAGGTGGCCAGATCATTCGTTGGAATTGGCCAGAATGTTCTTCAAACCAATCGTGAACAGTTGTGGCCCGGTGACATGGCGCATTGTCATCCATAAAAATCCCATCGTTATTTGGGTACATGAAGTCCATGAATGGCTGCAAGTGATCTCCAAGTAGCTGAACATAAGCATTTCCAGTCAATGTTCGGTCCAGTCGCACCAGAGGACCAAGTACATGCCATGAAAAAACAGCCCACACCATTACGGAGCCACCAGCAGCTTGAACAGTGCCTTGCTGACAGTTTGGGTCCATGACTTCGTGGGGTCTGCGCCACACTCGAACCCTACCATCAGCTCTTACCAACTGAAATCGTGACTCATCGGACCAGGCCACGGTTTTCCATTCATCTAGGGACCAACCGATATGCTCACGTGCCCACGAGAGTCGCTGCAAGCGATGTCGTTCTGTCAGTAAAGGCACTCGAGTCGGTCTTCTGCTGGAATAGCCCAAGAAAGCCAAATTTCTCCGCACAGTTCTAACAGACAAGTCCCTTGTACGTCCCACATTGATTTCTGCGGTTATTTGACGCAGTGTTGCTTGTCTGTTAGAATTTACGATTCTTTGCAGACGTCGCCGGTCTCGGTCGTTAAGTGCAGGCGGTCGACCACTGCGCTGTCCATGGTGGGATGTTATGCCTGAAATTTCATACTCTCGGCACACTCTTGACACAGTGGATCTGGGAATGTTGAATTCCCTAACGATTTCCGAAATGGCATGACCCATGCGTCTAGCTCCAACTAACATTCCGCGTTCAAAGTCTGTTAATTCCCGTCGTGCGGTCATCATCACGTCAAAACCTCTTCACATGAATAACTTGAACAGAAATGAAAGCTCTGCGAAAGCACTGCGCATTTATACCTGTTCTACGCGATGCTACTGCCATCTGAAAATTTGCATATTGCTATCCCTTGACTTTTGTCACTTCAGTGTATATATTCAATAATAATAAAAGAAGTGTTGTATTGGATGATATTATGTTTATGTTTTGCGATATAACAAAGGACGAAAAATGTCCTAATGGCTTTCACAACTATATCGATTGGTGGATATTTCTGCAGCTTAGCATCTCAGCTATTCGGTTCCTCCTTCTCTGTTTCATCCACTTGTTGATGCTATCTTGACACAACTGCGTTCGATTGGCTGCTGCTTCCATCTCTAAAGGGAAAAAAGAAGTCACTTGTAGTGAAGGATTTTATTAAATGTTGTTACATTAAGAAAGCTCGTCGTTAGTTTTCTATTTTACTGTACTATATAAGTAATTCAATCTGCATCTGTATTTTTCTGTATCTTTTAGAAATTACGCAAACCTCAAATTTAATCCATTTATGTTTTTTATTATCATGTTGAAAGAAAGTCTTTTAAAGTATATTTTTTAAATGTACATAATTTATAATTCTTAAAATTTTAAAAAGTTATTTTTAATGCATTCGTTTAAATGTTTCTAAATCTTGATATCACCTTCGTTACATTTATTCAAAAACATTTTTTCTTTCTGATATTTCATGTCTTTACTATCATTGTTACGAATTCAAAGATTTTTGCTATCTTTTAAATTACAGATTGTTTCTTTATTTACTATTTAATCAAATTTACGAATTTCAATAGATTCTACTGTTAAAAAAATCTGTTTTAAAAATGTATGCACATAATAATTCGCTTTGTTTTCTCATAGTGAGTTATGATACAATTTCCTGTTTTCTTATAACCTCTGATGTTGTCGATGCTCATTATCTGTCTTCTTTTGAAATAATAAAAAATTTGTACTTAAACTATTTTTTATAAGCTTAAATTTTCCTTTTTAACGCAATTATTAATACACACATAATGTATAAAGCTGGGTTGAACTAACCAGACGAATTTTGTATCTTGATAACGAGTAAAATAGTTTTGAAAACCTCTTTGTAAACTAAGAGTTATCAATTATAACAATTTAACGTTATTTCATGATATTCCGAAGTTATTTAAACCGCGCAAAGCTTATATAATATTAATATTATACTGAAAACAAATGACAATGCGTATAATTATTGATGATAATATCAAAAAATAAAATTGATCATCGGATATTTATTTTACAAAAAGTAATTAATAGTTTATTTTCATATCTACATTATTTTCCGTGTTCATGTAATTTATTTTCATTATTACGAGATTTTCTTTCCGACTTTCCATTTAATTTTTGATAACATGAATGGTAAACAAAAATATCGTAGTGTAATATAATTTGTAACATTTCATGATGAACATCAACAACAATTATTTATTTTGTAAAAATGTAATTAATACAGATATGTGTATTCAATATAAATTAAATTTTGTTGGGCCGTTAACTTTCTATTACTATACTATTAATTATGAATTTAAAATATTTCACGAAATATTGTGACAAAAACAGTTATATGTATAGAAATAGCCTTACAAAAAATGCAGAATACCAACAGCAAAGTCGAACATAAATTCTTTTCCACCCCATCTCCATCTCCTGATGCAACAGTCTGTGTCCCGACGAGCTTGGTTCCGTCGCTCTCCAGTGCTCTCTCCACCTGCTGCCCAAATAATATTATTTTAATACTGTCAAATAACCGATCTTTAAAAAGAATTTTCTTTTTTTAAAATTTTGTAGTGAAATATTATCTTAATCTTTAATTTTCATTATAAAAGGTTTTTTTTCCGCCAACTTTTAATACTACATTTAAATGAACAGTGGACATTGAAATAACAAAATTGTAATTAACTTTTTATTATGTATTTTTTTTCATAGAATAATCATTTTTTCAGAATTGATTTAATTGTCAAGGTTAGCTTTCTATTATATGATATATATATTTCTATTATATTAAAACAGTTGAAAGGCTCTGAACATCATAATTTTCATTTTTTATACAATTTTGATTTCGGAATTATCGACTACTGTTCTACAAACAAATTCTAACATGGACAATCTTATAAATAAATTATAAAAATTTCCTTGAAAGCACTAGGATTATGGATTATTTTGCTGTAAATTCAATGAAAAATAAAAAAAAAAAAAAAGCAGAAAATAATTTTCTATAACAATTGCTTTAAATCTGATTAAAAAGTCCATGCTGAAATTGTTTATACAACAATAATTGATAATTCAAGTATTTCAACGATATTAAAGAAATATATAAAGATCATTGAAAGTCGACATGCAATGAAATAGCTTTGGAACATAATTTTCATCACATAATAAAGAAAAAATACTTATTAGTCTAAAAGGCTGTAATTTAAAATTTTAATATTTCTCCGTATAATGCAACCTATAGCATTATTACATACGCTACATAAGTTTTGAAATCTTTGAATTTTGGAATACGCACGTTATTGTTTTATTCAAAAAAGAGTATAACTATAAATTTTAGTATTGAATACAGTTAAAAAATGTTTTCCTTTTTTTTCTGAATTGGAATTTTTATATATTTCTTTAATATAATTTGACATAATGGGGATTTTGCTAGAATGTGTTTCGGTAATATTATTTTTTTACAAATTTGTATTACCGAAATTGTATAAAATTTCATCATATCTAATAAAGCACATTAAGAGATATTAGAGCTTTTATGAAAAATTCATTTAGAAATTATACCTTTTATTGAATAAATGAAAACCTTATTCATTCAAAAATAATATAATCATGAATTTAATAATTTTAATTCATCATGAAAGTTAATATAATCCAATGATTTGTTTAAGGATTCATTAAATTAACTGGAATTCTACAGGTTGCATCAAAAATGCAAATAAACACATTTTCTGATAAAAACACTTTATTTTGTGGCATAATTATATTAATAGTGATATAGTGCATATTTAATTTGTCAAAAAAGCTTGATTTGCCTAAGAATTAAAGATAAACTAAAAACCATTTTATTAAGTAAAATTAATATATTTTTATATCATATCAATAAAAGGATAACTAAAAATAATTTTTAAAAGTTCTTAATATATGAATTTTTAACTTAAAAATTTAAAATATATAAATAAAAATCATAAATACCGTTTAAACAACATAAAAATGCTAAATGGGATAATAAATTTATTTTGAAATTAAAATAAATTATTAAATTGAAACATGAGAAAGAAAGAAATAAAATATTAATTGAATAAAAAAAAATTCTCAGAAATATTTAAATTATATTGTGTTCTTTTCAGAAAGTAAATGACTAAAATTGACTTGATATTTACAATTTTTTATTAATCCTCTCCCACTTCTGAAGCACAGTTTCATCATTTTAATTCAATTAGAATTTTGTAAAACAAGTTTAATAAAACCATTTCTTGAAACTAGCTGTAAACCATCATTATAGCATAAAGCCTCTTATCAACCAGCATTCTAAGCAACTAATGAATTATAACAGAACGAGATAGTCCATTGAGGATATTGACAACCAATTCTTATAAACACACACTAATGTGATATATATATATTTATATATATATCATATATATATAATTACATTACATTATCATAGATAGTTTTCATTTTCATCTCGGCCACGTCAATGCTAAACTTTTAAAATTACATATATAAGGCATGTTAGCAGTATAAGAAATTGCCTAATACAAGAATAAGTTTTGAAACAATTAATTAAATATCCTAATATAATGTTGCTAGAAATATATTGGATTAAATTGTTTATAAAAGTATATATTTATAGCTTTTAATTCAAACATCTCTTAATAATCAACCTATTAATAATTGGAACAGGCACAGAAGCATCTGGGCAGACTATAGCGATATGTATCCAACTACCTGTGTACGTCACTTAAATGAGCGGATAAGCCCATGAAATGTATTCTAAGTTAAAAATTGGATTTCTACGGAGGATGCAATTTGTTTTGGGATTTCATTTCTCAATAAAAGTTGAATATTTTTAAACTCAGGATGCACTTACCATTTGAGATGCCGACGCGATGAGATGGCGCTACTTTTAGTTTTTTATTTATATCTTAGTTCAATTGTTTAGGTTTTTTTTTATTGATAGTTTAATTTTCTTCCCTTTGTCACTTTCACCAGGATTATTGTTTTGTTGAAAAATAATTGTTGAAGTTTCACTCCAAGTATACAGCTGCAATAAGTTTTGATGCGACTTCTATCCAATTGGACAATTTATCAAAATCCTAAAGAATCTTTACTTGGATAATGTAACGAAACAAATTATTTCAAAATCTATCAAAACCTTATTTTAGGTATAAATAATAACAAACAAAACGTTTTATTTTATAAAAAGTGTCACTTTTTTTTTCTCCGCTCGGAAAAAAAAAAATCAATTTCGCCCTATATTTCGGAATCTCCTAACGACGTTAGAGAGCACTTGGACGAAATTTTGTCTCCAGCTTTGTTTCTGGATGAACAGCTCTTGATTAGTCACTCTCCGGGTTTTGTTGCGAATCACAATATTCTGTTGAATTCATAATATTTTTATTGATGAGCGAATAAAACTTTTATTTCCGACTATAATTAGTCGCTATCCTCAGGCAAAAAGTCGGGCGGAGACCGTATGTTTTGAAATGCTCCCAGCCAAAAAACCCAAGCATGGGCATTCTTGTTCTACCACTTAGGACATCTGTCCTTAAAAGGTGATTTTGAAGAATATTGAACTTTATTTGACGAACCAATCGAAACTTAACTGGTATGAAATAATCATTGCATTTTAAATAAAATTATTATGAGTAAAGTTTTAACTTAAATTTCATCGCAGTTTTAAAATTTAGAACTTTTTTTTAGCTATCTGAACATTATTTGCTCTGTATTTTTTAAGTTAAATAGAGCTTTCTTTACCTATGCAATTTACAATTGAATATTTTGAGATCTTGTTGTGAGACTGTTTCAAAAGAATTTGGGATTCCGGACAGAAGTTTTCAAAGAATAAAGGGCACATTTGCCTTTGCCAGTTTGAAGTAAACATACTCGTCACATGGCGGCAGTATACATGAGTACATGAGCACGATACATGAGTTAAGCATGTCTCTCTGTATACTTATGATGAGAAAAATGCATGAAAGTATGATCTGATTCTTTGAAAAGATATATAGCAATTTGTTTATGTTAAATGAATATAGAAGGTTTTGCAGCAGTGTATACAATAGATATATGATATATATTGTAACTGGGGATTGCAATTCCGGTATACCGGGATACCGAATACCGGTATTTTGAGCCATTTGTACAACTTTGTAATACCGATATTCACAAGTTTAAATACCGTTTTTAGGTATTTACTAGAAATTTAGAATTCTTATCTGTTTGTACATATTTTATCATGCACATACATTACTGTGTGTAAGAAAAAAAATGTATGTACAGATTTTACTATGCACATTCATGTTTGTACAGATTTTACTATGTAATTTACAACACTATTTGTAAGAAAAAAATGTTTGTACATATTTTACCATGCGCATACCTCACTATGTGTAGAGAAAAATTATTTATACAGTTTTTACCATGCACATACATCACTACGTGCAAGAAAAACATATTTGTACAGATTTTACGGTACACATACATCACTATCTGTACGCAAAAAAATGTTTGTAGAGATTTTCCCAAACACCTACATCACTATGTGTAAGGAAAAAAAATGTGTGTACAGATTTTACCAAGCACATACATTGCTATGTGTAAAAAAATAATTGTATATATTTTACTGTACCCATACATCCCTATGTACACTCATGTCCATAAATTAAGGATAATGAAGTTCAGGCAAAGAAAGAGACAAAAGCAAAACAAATTTGACTTATTTGAAAAGTTTATTTATTAAACAAAAGGTAAAGAGCAAAAAAGATGCTATATGTTTGACATAATTAATAAAAATTGCGATTTTTACTCCCTGGAGCAAATTTCAAAAAAGAACCTATTTACAAAAAAACAGTATAACATGGTGAGTATGATGGTTAATATGGAGTATGTCTCCCGGACGATGCAATACAGGCCTTACAACGCCTAGGCATGCTGAGTATCAAATTATCAATCTGATCTTGGGGACTATTACACCACTCATCAAGCAATGCCCTCCGAAGTTCCGGTTGACGGGTGGGAGGGGGTTGACGGGCTGCAATTCGTCGGCCAAGCATATCCCACACATGCTCTATTGGATTCAAGTCCGGTGAATATGCTGGCCAATGAATACGGGTGATATCCTCCAATTGAAGGCATTCGTCTACAATGTTTGCACGGTGAGGACGGGTGTTGTCATCCATAAACAGAAATTCAGCACCAATGGCGCCCCGAAACAAACGTACATGTTGTTCCAGAATGACATCCCAATAGATGTGGCCTGTCAACGTTACACTCTGAACATGCAGGTCAGTTCTGGAACCAAGAATAATTCCTCTCCAAACGAGCCATCCTGCACCACCGTAACGGTGTCGTTCAATGGTGTTCTCTTGGTGGTAACGGCACCTGGCGCTCTCCATATGAAAGTCCGGCGAGAATCAGACTGTAAACTAAACCTGGACTCGTCGGAAAACATCACACCAGAGTACTGTTGCGGTGTCCACAATGCATGCTCTCTATTCCAGGTTAATCGCAGGCGACAGTGAGTTGCGGTAAGTGGAACACATCTGACAGGCCTACGAGCATATAGACCAATGTGCCCTAGGCCTCTGTACACGATCTGCCTTGAAACTGTCGTACCGGTAGCTGAAGAGAGCTGACGAGACTGGTCTGATGCTGTTCTCCGTCTGTTTCTTTTGGCAGTAACTACTAAATACCGGTCCTCATTCGGCGTTGTAACTCGGGGGCGACCTATGCTGTAACATCTACTCACATTACCATCATCTTGGAATCGTTGCCAAAGCCTGGAGATGACACTCTGGGCGATTCCATGTTCCTCGGATACTTCCAGCTGGGTACGTCCACATTCCAGTCGTCCGATAATTCTACCAGGTAAAAAATCATCCAAATGCTTCCTTTGTGCCATAACTATGCGGTTATTGCACTGAAAGGCTTTTATAAAGCGCTTGTGAACAATTTTACTTCTTTGCCACCATTCCTTATATAAACCTCTTTTACACTCTCGTCATTGTGACGTACTATCCGCGCCATCTGGTGGTTTCCTGTACTTTGCATATTCTTTTTCAAGATGTGTGTGATAATTCTACACGTGAAATTTTTATTTTAGAGTTCAATTTCTGTGTGATTCTGAATTATCCTTAATTTATGGACATGAGTGTATATGGAAAAAAATGTTTGTACAAATATTACCATGAGCATACATCACTCTGTGTAGAGAAAAAATATTTATACAGTTTTTACCATTCTCACACACATCACTAAGTGCAAGAAAAACATATTTGTAAGGCTTTTACCGTACACATACATCACTATCAGTAAGGAAAAAATGTTTGTATCGATTTTATTATGCCCATTCATTTGTGTACAAATTTTAATATGTAATTTACAACAATATGTGTAAGGAAAAAAAATGTTGGTAAATTTTTTACCATGCACAAACATTTCTATGTGTAAGAAAAAAAATGTTTCTACTGATTTTACTATGCACATTCATCACTATGTGTAAGGAAACAATTTTTGGTCAAATTTTATTATGTAGTGTACAACACTATGTGTAAGAAAAAAAAATGTTTGTACATATTTTAAGATGCACATACATTACTATGTGTAACAAATAAAATGCATGTACATATTTTACTATGCACATTCAAGTTTGTACAGATTTTACTATGTAATTTACGACACTATGTTATGCAAAAAAATGTTTGTACATATTTTGCCATGCACATACATTACTATGATTTAGAAACAAAAGTTTGAACAGATTTTACTACGCAATTATTATGTAATTTGCAACACTATATGTAAGAATAACATTGTTTCTACAAATATTACCATGCACACACATCACTACGTGCAAGAAAAACATATTTGTACAAATTTTAACACACATACATCACTATGTGTAAGTAAAAAAATATTTGTATCGATTTTACTATGCCCATTCATGTGTGTACACATTTCACTATGTAATTTACAACACTATGTGTAAGGGAAAAAAATGTTAGTACATTTTTTACCATGCACAAATATTACTATGTGTAAGAAAAAAAATGTTTCTACTGATTTTACTATGCACATTCATCACTATGTGTAAGGATAAAATTTCTGTACAAATTTTATTATGTAATTTACATCACTATGTGTAAGGAAAAAATGTTTGTACATATTTTAATATGCACATACATGACTACGTGTAACAAATAAAATGCATGAAAATATTTTACTATGCACATTCAAGTTTGTACAGATTTTACTATGTAATTTAAGACACTATGTGAATGAAAAGAATTGTTTGTACATATTTTGCCATGCACATACATTACTATGATTTACAAAAAAAAAAAAAAAAAAAAAAAAATTGAACAGATTTTACTACGCACATTCATCAATATGTGTTAGGAAAAAATGTTTGTACAGATTTTATTATGTAATTTGCAACACTATATATAAGAAAAAAATTGTTCCTACAAATATTACCATACACACACATCACTACGTGCAAGAAAAACATATTTGTAAAAATTTTAACGTACACATACATCACTATCTGTAAGGAAAAAAAATTTTGTATAGATTTTGCCAAACACCTACATCACTATGAGTAAGGAAAAAAATATTTGTATCAATTTACTTTGCCCATTCATGTGTGTACATATTTCACTATGTAATTTACAACACTATGTGTAAGGAAATAAAATGTTGGTACATATTTTACCATGCACAAACATTACTATGTGTAAGAAAAAAAAGTGTTTCTACAGATTTTACTATGCACATTCATCACTATGTGTAAGGAAAAAATGTTTGTACAGATTTTATTATGTAATTTACATCACTATGTGTAAGGAAAAAATGTTTGTACATATTTTATTATGCACATACATAATAGTGTGAAAGAAAAAAATGTTTGTACAGATTTTTCTATGCGCATTCATGTTTGTACAGTTGTTTCCAATTAATTTACAACACTATATGTAAGAAAATAATTGTTTGTATATATTTCGCCATGCACATACATTACTAAGAAAAATATGTTTGTACAGATTTTGCTGTGCATATTCACATTCATGTGTAAAAAAAAATGCTTGTACTAGTTAAACATGAACATACATTACTATGAGAAAAAAAATTAATTGTATAGATTTTACCTGACACATACATCCCTATGTATAAGGAAAAAAATGTTTGATAAAATATTACCATGCGCATACATGACTATGTGTAGAGAAAAAATTTATACAGTTTTTACCATGACATCACGATGTGTACATATTTTACATATTTTACCATTCACAAACATTACTGTGTGCAAGAAAAAAAATGTTTGTACAGATTTTACTATGTAATTTACAACACTATGTGTAAGAAAAAAAATGTTTGTACATATTTTACCATGCACATGCCCAAAATCCCAAATCTTGATGTAAACAAGGCTAACGCGCATGTCGGAGAGGGCGTTGAACCTTCTGCTTATAAGCGCATGTCGGAGAAGATAACGAAGCTTTGGTTTATAAGCTCTTCAGTTGATTCCACTTTGCCTTCATTTGACAAGAGGCTCATCTTTGTAGAAATTCTTTATTCTCTTTGCATATTCTGCCGCTCCATCCTTTTCAATATGGATCATGCATCCGTGGATTCATCCATTTCAACACGAAGCGGAGTCACAAGGGTCAAAAACGTGCATTTTTTTACCCGCGGATTGTGGAGTGAGGACACCGAACCACTTGCCGGTCGTGCCGCAGGAGGAGGTCGCCAGGGCAGACGAGAAGCAGTCGTCGGAGTTCCCCGCCAACCAGTGGAGCCCGTTCCGCCCGAGGAGTCCGGCGGCCCGGTGACCCGTCTCTTCCGTCGTTTGTTCGGCTACCTCCAAAGAGCCATCGCCCGGAGGAACAACTCTGGATAACCTGTACAGAGACTATCCTCACTATTAGTACTCAATTCATGAACTCAAAATTATGATTGTTGTGATTGAACTGATTTTAGTTGAACTACAATGAATTCAGTTTTCTTTCTATTGATGGATATGCTAAATTATATGTAGTCGATTTATGTATGATTTATGTAGCTATGTAACAGTAGAAAAATAAAATCCAAATGGTCTAGTTCCCTGACTGTCCAGATTTTTCTGGCCTTCTTTGAGTTAGACTTTTTGGACTCTTAAATATATATTATACGCCTTAAATATATTATACGTATATTATATTAGACTTTTAAAATCTCTTTATCAAGCTAAATTACTGTAAGGCAATTGAACTGTTGCAATAATAATATCATAATGATTGATTTAATTCCTAGGAAACAATTAAAAAAGTAACAATAAACTGAATGTTATTGTTTTACTTCATTTTCTATGGAGTTTACGATTGCATCCTTGTTGATTTGTTTGTAGATGTTTGAAAACAATAAAGAGAAGCTATATCTTGGTATAAGCTATTTAATAAATAAATTATTCTCAAGTAGAGAATTTCTAGTAATAATACATTGAATTTTGTATTATATTTATAATTGTATTTAAAATAAGAAATAATATGGGTATTGGAAATTGAATAGAATTTGATGTTTTGAGTTTACATGGGACCAAAGTTATTTCCATAACATGAATAAATATGTTACAATTTTTTACAACATTATTATTTGCTGAGGTGAATTTTTTACAATTATCTTTTTAGAAACTGAAGAAAAAATAATAATGAAATTATAAAAAAAAACCCTGCTTTATTTTGGTTACTTTTTATTATTAAATATAATCTATCGTAATTGCTTTAAACATTGCAGTTATTATTTATTAAATATAACATGGCGTGTTTGGACAATTTTAAATCATTAAATAAATTTCTTTAACGCTAAAACATTCTATCTTAAATCTAAAAAAGTTTTCATAAGTTTATAGGGCTTATGAAATGAATGTTATTTGTTAATTATTTAAATAATAATATTGATTTGATTCTAAAATTACAAATTCCCTTCCTTAATTTTTGAAATATTCATATAAGTTATTTAGCTCGGTGATAAAACGTTTAATAACACAAAATTGATGAAAATGAAGTTTAACTTAATTTCTCATTCATTAAAGTACTTGGAATTTAGTCAATGAGATTATTTAATTGCCAACTTATTATTTTCTAGACATATTTTGGTTTCTGCCTTCATTTCACTGATTGTTTCTTATTTGAATTGAAGGAATCCTACTTTTTTAATCATTGGAAAAAAATATTTTTTATTGTGTTCTCTAAAATGTGTTTTTGAAACAGTTCTAAGTTAGCAGTTTTCTAAACAAAGATCAATTAAAAATAAAGGGAAATTTTTGCAGAGGTATAAAATTCCATGCTATATTTTTCCAAGTAAATAAATGTTTTTCATCATTATTTATCTGTTTGCTTTAAAATATTCGATAAAGATTCAAAAATTAGCAAATAATTCCCACACAAATCGAAGTGAATAAACATTTTTAAGTCCACTTTGAGTACAAAAGTGGAAAAAATTAAGTGTTAAACCACATGCTAAAACTTTAATTAATTTAAACAATCAAAATTAGTGATAAAAAAAACCACACATGAGGAAAATAATTAAGAGTATATATCGTTTATTAAATAAGAATAGTATTTTTATAAGAAATTCAGGAAAAAAAAATGCTTATTTATTTCTTTTTCAATTCCTACTAATAGTTCATACTCTCCCTATATATTTATCTTGTTCAAATTTTTAATCGTTAATAAAATACTTTTTATTCATCCACTCAAGTTCAAATACATTTTTTTAAACCTGTAGTGGATGACACTTGATGTTAATAAAGTTTTTTCAAATATTAATTCATGAATTAAATTAAATTTAATTTTTAATACTTCAAATAGCAATTTATAATGAAAAATGAAACGAACAGGCAGTAGCTCAATCGGTAAAATGCAAGGATTTCAGTGCTTTTCACGTGAATATGAAGAATATGAGTCTTGTTCGATCAATAAATTTTTCACGAGTGTAATCGATAAATTTTTGAAACTGTAGTCTTTAAGTAGACAAGGATTTTGGAGAGTGAGTTAGCAGTTGTGGCTTAGTAGTTATGAAGGATTTTTATCCAAATGAAGGATTTTTCTCAAAAAATAAAATTGACGAAATTTTATTTTGCCACTTAATATTGGGATTCTGTCATATGTATATACATATTTATATTATTATTTAATAAAAAGTAACTAAAATAAAAATTTTCTTTGTTGACCTAAGTAGGAATTGGCTTAAATTTGTTTTTATATATTACTGGTTTTGCTGAAATTTTTGCTTCGAATTCCTGACTTGATGGACATGTTTACGAGACAGATTTAACAGATTCGACTGCTTGAGAATCAGCAGAATTTTTTCATCAGTGAAGGAGAAACAGTAATTGCTTCACACATAGTTGCAACCCAATTCCTTATGGTACCGCTGGTAGAAAAATAGGAAAGTCCGTCTTTCTCCCTCGTTTAGTATCTCTCTCGTTTAAAGTGTCTCCCTCGTTTTATATAATGCAGTCAGTGCAAAACAAAATGCTTCTTTATACAAGTACTTATTTTAGTTTGCATTGATTAAGTCTGACTATAAACGTTTATATATCGATAAGTAATTTATTACCTTAATTAACCCTTCAGCAGACACACTCAATTTTTGGCAGCTATCAATTTTTAAATTTTTCTCGCATTGAGCCGATTCGACCTCAATTTCAATAAGAAAATTTCTCATAGTTCTCATTTTATCAAAAATAAAAATCATTCTTAGTATTTGAATGTTTTTCTTCTGTGAGAGGCAGATGTTATATCATTTAAATAGCAATTTTAAAACGGAAAACAATAATACTAATATAAAAAAACTGAAATCTACTCGGCAAATTTCAACTTATCATGTGTGAACATTCGAGAACGGATGACTAAACTCAGGAATATGCCAATGTTTAATAATGCAGGAGATATATGAAGCAATGGATTGGAATACTGCAAGAATGGTCAAATTCAATAGCCATATAAATATAACAATGTTGAATAGATCAAGAACTTAACGGAGAATGAATTGTTCAAGAATCTCTAAAGAATATACAAAAGTAAGATAAATGTCGTCGAAATGAAGAACGAAGTATTCCAAATTCTACACGAAACGATATTACATGCAATAGCCAAAAGAATCTATTAAAGTCTCAAAATTCTAGTCGTAAAAGAAGAATGAAGTATTCCAAATTCTACAAGAAATGGTATCAGTGGTAGAACGAGTAAAATGAATTGTTGAAGAATCTCTAAAAAGAATATACAAAAGTAAGATAAATATCGCCGTAAATGAAGAGTCAAATATTCCAAATTCTACAAGAAACGTTATCACATACAACACCCAAAAGAATATACCAAGCGTTGAAAATTCTAGTCATAAATGAAGAAGGAAGCTTTCCAATAAAGAGCACTATGTTGCTCAATGGGCGCCGGAAAATGAAACAGGTTTTTCAATAGCCACATGAATATAGCAATGTTGATTAGATCAAGAACTTCATGAAGAATGAATTGTTCAAGAATCTCTAAAAGAATACATCAAGTTTGAAAATTCTGGTCGTAAATGAAGCATGTCTAGCATAAATGAAGAATGAAGTATTCCAAATACAATTAGAAGCACTATACAAATCAATAGACACGGGAAAATGCCAAAAGTGATTAATGTGAAACTTCAAGAAGAAGGAATGGATCAACGCTCTTCGAGTACTTATGGCTTTGTAAATACAAATGTTTAAAATCCCAACCCAAAACATGAAAAGTGCTTCAAAACCATCCCACAAAACACTTCAAACAAAAGCCAAATTCTCCAGAAAACTCCTCACGATTAACGTTATTCATGAATCATTCCAACAGTTAAGGGGCCCAAAGAATTATTTTTAACCAAAATTTGGAATGGAGTTTTATTTGCTTGGCCCTTCTTTTTCCGATAACGTCACGGATCCCCAACCAGGACAACATCTTGTTCACACATGATAATAATTTTAATTTGCCTCTAGTTTATTTTATTGCTTAGCACACATTTTAACCCTATTCGCATTTAGTTATTTTATGTATAAAATAAGTACTATTTTCTCCTTAAAATATTTTGTTATAATAAAATCTATATTTTAGATTACATATACACTCGAAAATTTTGAGAAAATAAAGCGTGAAATTCATTATTCGATGCGAGAAATCAGTTTAGAATTCCGTTTTAATTTTCTTTGCATATGTATATATAATATATATATATATATATATAAAGTACGCTATTGTTTAACATTTCCAATTACAAAATGTCGGCTCATCGTTATATTCTTTAAAAAAACTTTCATAAGAGGATGCCTTTTATTAAAGATTTATACAGTTTTTCTCAAACAGATAATGTGTTTCTACTCCAATTTTCTCGTTTATTTTTTACACCTGCTTAAGAGAGCTGATTTCTTTGGCTGCTTTGCTTCTCTGGAATATTTAGTAGCCTTTTTACACAAGGTGGAAGACATTCATTGCATATTTTATAAATGCTCTTTTCGAAACTCGGACTG
Source organism: Caerostris darwini (assembly GCA_021605075.1). Classification (NCBI taxonomy): domain Eukaryota; kingdom Metazoa; phylum Arthropoda; class Arachnida; order Araneae; family Araneidae; genus Caerostris; species Caerostris darwini. The sequence continues at coordinate 89,905 of BPLQ01003180.1, forward strand.
AGGACTTCGTGAGGAGTCAGGTTCTTCATCAAGTAATTGCAAACAAATATCGACAAATTGCATTTCAAAATTTTAGGAGAGGTATTTATTTTCAATTTTTTTCACTTTTTCCCAAAATAAAGCCTATTACTATATTATTCATTGCTAAATCTTAACCTTTAAAATTTGCATCATGTTAAATTTCTTTTGATGTTCAGCTCAGAACTTCCATTAATTTCAATGTATTTTCCCCTATTGCGGTATCAAGGGAGTAGACTCACAGAAAAAAAAACCCCGCTCTGCTGTATTATTTATGTTAGCAATTCAAATTATTTATTTCTTGATTATTACATTTAAACTAAACTTTTATATTTTAGTTACATTAGTTTTATAATTTAGTTAGTTATAATTTTTATATTTAGTTTGAGTTACGCTTGGCTCTGTAAGACGCTAAAGGGGATTCCGGCGATTTTTGAAATGTCTAAATTAATTGAGCAAAGAACTTGCATTAAATTGTGTTTGAGGAAACGTATAGAATGTTGCAGAAGGCATTAAGAACCCTCTGGTCGACCATCAACCTCAACCGACGAAGCTCACGTCCAAAAAATTAACCTCGATTGGTTCCGAAAACACTGAATGCGCCATCTCACACAGCATTGATTCTTCGTGACATTTTCGCCACAAATGAAACCCTAATCTTTCCACAACCACCGTATTCCCACTGTGCGACTTCTGGCAATTCCCTAAACTCAAAAGACCACTTCACTTTCTTCCACTTCTAAAAGTCCACTTATAACCGTTTTGAGTCGATTGAAGAGATTTAACTGAATCACCGCCCGCTTTGAAGGCCATCCCTGCCGAAGACTTTTTAGCATGCATAGAGGATTGTAAAAAAAGTTGGCATAAGTGCATTGTGTCCGGAGGTGATTACTTTGAAGGCGATGGAATAAATTTGGCAGAATAAATAAATGGATTTTGAAAAAAAATGAATATTGGTCTTACTTTTTGGGCACAGTAGTAAGGGATTATTTGGCTTTGCATTGATTAGAGCAGTCAGTCACCCTCCTTCCAATTGTCAAGTGAGACAGACAGTTGCTTGAAGTTGAAGTTGACAGAAGTTGCTTCTGGTCACCAGACCTCCAACATGCTTTCGTAGAAAGATGTCAAGGAATCAGATTGCCAAGGTTTCACCGGAATAGATATTATGGACGACCATATACTGAAGAGCAGCATTCGGTCGAAAAGGCTGGATGTGCTTTAAAAGAAAATAATACCCAGTATTACGTAGTTATCGTTATGAAACCAGCTTTAAAATGTAATCATCAGAAACTAATTATTTTTAAACTAGCATTGTCCTCTACTCTGCCTGATGGAAAAAATATCCATATCTATGCATATTTACATACAAACATATAAGGCTGAGCCATCGAAGTTCAAAATTTTGCAAACCAAATTAACATTTCTGCAAATCAAATTAAACTTTTTGTAAACCAAATTAATTTTTTATACATCAAATTAACATTTTTGAAAAGCAAATTAAATAAGTTTTTATACAAATGTACGTTTAAATAAGTATTTTTCTATGAGTACTGATGTAGCATGGATAAAGATCTATGCTTAAATATACATACATATATATGCATTTCCTTTCAGCATGTACGATTATGTGTGCACCTTTAGCAACAAGAGCATACTTATTTACTTATGTATTTATACAAATGCATTTGTATGCATGTATATATGTGAGCATCTATGGCTATAATGCGAATGTGTATGTTTTTGCTTGTATATGTCTATATACATTTGTATATGTCTATATGTTTTTGCACGTATATACGTGAATGTAAATTAATGAGTATATGTCTGTATCTGTGAATGCGTAATTCCCAGATAATAATAATAAGATCTTATAATATTTAGTTTATAAAAACCATTTATTAAACTTTAAACAATGTTCTTAAAAAAATATTTAATAAAGAACTATGCAATCAATATGACGAACGGTAGTGGAAAAAACTTTACATAATGTTCATAAGAAAATATACACAGTCCAGTCACATTAATGTGACCACCACATACTTTCAACGTCAACGTGAAATAACCCATCATAAAAGGCAGGTGGCAGCACATTGCAGTAGAGTGTACATAAAGGATGCCCTAGGGCATCGGAAAACATTTCAATCGTTGGTGTAATGCAAAAACGTAGCAATTTATCCAACGTCCAAAAGGACATTATTAATAGAGAGTTTTTGCATACCATATTTTGGACGTCCGTTAGCTTTTTCACCCTAACGCGCATGCTCATAGGAAACATTATTACAGATACGCATGTGCAATTTCCTATGAGCATGCGCGCTAGGGAGAAAAAGCTACTGGACGTCCAAAATACGGTATGCAAAAACTCTCTATTATTGGTTTTCGGGCCAAGGGTGGAAGCACTTCGGAAACGGCTAATTTTGTGAATTGTTCGCGTGCCGCCGTGGTAAAAGTATACTGTGCATGGCAAAATGGCACTATCCAAAATCAGCGACGTGGCACATGTGGTGCACCACGGGCTATAGATGACAGAGGCGAACGAAGGCTACGGAGATCCGTTCGGGCGAATAGACGTGCAACTGTGGAGCAACTGACCGCCCAGATGAATCAAGGGGCTACCAAGAGTGTATCCTCAACAACGGTTCAGCGAACGTTGCTGCGCATGGGCCTCCGCAGCAGACGCTTGGTTAATGAATGCATCTATGCTGACTGCTGTTCATCGGCGACGAAGGCTAAAATCTGCACGCCAGAAAACTGGAAACTGGACGTCCACAGAGTGGCGACAGGTGGCTTTTCCGATGAATCACGTTTTATTCTCCATCGGACAGATGGACGTTGGCGTATACGGCGTGAAACGACTGAAAGCAAACACCCTACAACAATTGAAGGAAGCATCCAAGCTGGAGGAGTGAACATTATGGTTTGGGGATTGTTTTCCTGGCATTCACTGGGTGCACTCATCATTGTGGAAGGGACGATGGATCAGCACAAGTATGCAAACATTATTCTCAACTATTTTGCAGTATTGATTTTTATATATTTTAATAATTATTCTGCATAGCGAGAAAATAGACACTTTTGCAAAAACTATGAAAAGTGTAGGATATAAAAAGGTTTGCAGTATTTATTTTTAGACATTTTACAAACTATTCTGCACTATCTAGAAAATAAGATATTTTACAAAATAATATAAGAAACATAAGATATAAAAAGTATTGCAGTAAGGATTTTTATATGTTTTAACAACTATTCTGCACTGGCCACAAAATAAAGAATTTTACAAAAAACAACAAAAAGTAAAAGACGTAAAAGGTGCTGTAATGATTTTTATGTGTTCTACTAACTATTCTGCACTATAGAGAAAATAAAATGTTTTGCAAAAAATCATAATAAAGTAAAATATATAAAAGGTTTCAGGATAATGATTTTATATGCTTGACCAACTATTCTGCGCTATCAAGAAAATCAAAATTTTTGGAACAAAATATTAAAAAGTATAAGAAATGAAAAATTTTGCGTTAATTGTTTTTATGCATTTTACCAACTATTGTGCACTATCGAGAAAATAACGAATTTTACAAAAAAGTAAAAGATATAAAAGGTGCTGTAATGATTTTTAAGCATCTTACTAACTACTCTGCACTAGCGAGAAAATGAAAAGTTTTGCAGAGCAAAGTATAAGATACAAAAATTTCTGCAGTGTCGATTTTTATGTTTTACATACTCTTTCGCACAAGCGAGAAAGTAAAAATGTTTTCGAAAAGGGCATGAAAACTACAATATACAAAAACTTTTGCAGTTTTGATTTTTATATGTTTTACCAACTATTCTGCACTAGAGAGAAAATAAAAAGTTTTGCAAAAAAATTATAAACGTATAACATAGAAAATATTTGATATAATGGTTTTTATGTGTTTTACCAACTATTCTGCACTAGTGAGAAAATAAAAAGTTTTGCAGA
>BPLQ01003180.1:93890-110038 GCA_021605075.1 Caerostris darwini
TATGTTTTACGTACTCCTTCGCACAAGCGAGAAAATAAAAATGTTTTGGAAAATAGCATGAAAACTACAATATACAAACAATTTTGCAGTTATGATTTTTATATGTTTTACGAACTATTCTGCAATAGCAAGAAAATAAAATGTTTTGCAGAGTAAAGTATAAAATATAAAAATTTCTGCAATGTCGATTTTTATATGTTTTACATACTCTTTCGCACATGCGAGAAAATAAAAATGTTTCGGAAAAGAGCATGAAAACTACAATATACAAAAAATTTTGCAGTTATGATTTTTATATGTTTTACCAACTATTCTGTAATAGCAAGGAAATAAAAACTTTTGCAGAGTAACGTGTAAGATATAAAAATTTCTGCAGTGTCGGTTTTTAATGTTTTACATACTCTTTCGCACAAGCGAGAAAATAAAAATGTTTTGGAAAAGAGCATGAAAACTACAATATACAAAACCTTTTGCAGTTTTGATTTTTATATGTTTTACCAACTATTCTGCACTAGCGAGAAAATAAAATGTTTTGTAACAAAGCATAAAAAGTAAAATTTATAAAAAATATTGCAGTAATGATTTTTATATGCTTTACCAACTATTTTGCACTATCGAGGAAATGAAAATTTTGCAAAAAATATAAATAGCATGAGATATAAAAAGTTTTGCAGTACTGATTTTTATATATTTTACTAACTGTTCTTCAATATGCACAAAATAAAAGGTTTTGCAAAAAAGTAAAATTTATAAATATTTTGCAGAAATTATTTTTATATGCTTTATCAACAATTCTGCACTATAAAGTAAATAAAAATGTTTTACAAAAGCAACAAAATTTAAAATATATAAAAATTTGAGAAAAAATGATTTTTATTTGCTTTATCAACAATTCTGCACTATAAAGAAAATAAAAATTTTTGCAAAAAATATAAAAAGTATAAGGAATGAAAAGGTTTGCATTAATGGTTTTTATATGTTTCACCAACACTTCCGGAATAGCGAAAACATAAAAAGTTTTGCAAAAAAGTATGAGAAAGTAAAAGATATAAAAGGTTCTACAGTACTGATTTTTAAATATTTTACCAACTATTCTGCATTGTGCAGAAAAAAATATGTTTTTCACAAAAAGTTTAAAAAAGTAAAATACATAAAAGTTTTGCAGTAATGCGTTTTATGTGTTTTACTACTGCACTAGCGAGAAATTAAAGGTTTTTGTAAAAAAAAATGTATAAGATACAAAATGTTTTTCAGTATTGATTTTTATGTCTTTTACCAACTCTTTCGCAGTAGCGAGAAAATAACAACTTTTTCCAAAAAAGCATAAATATTAAAATATATCAAAACATTTGCAGTAATTATTTTTATATGATTCCCCAACTATTCTGCCGTATAAAGAAAATAAAAATTTTTGCAAGAAATATAAAAAAATATAAGCGAGCACTAGCACTAGCGAGAAAATAAAAAGTTTTGAAAAAAATACAAAAAGCATAAGAAATAAAAAGTTTGCAGTACTGATTTTTATATATTTTACCAACCATTCTTCACTATGTAGAAAATATAAAGTTTTACAAAAAAGTATAAAAAGTAAAAGATATAAAAGTTTTGGAGTGTTGATTTTTATATGTTTTACCAACACTTTTGCACTAGCGAGAAAATAAAAATGTTTTGCAAAAAAGCATAAAAATTAAAATATATAAAAACTTTTGCAGTTATGATTTTTATGTGTTTTACCAACTATTCTGTATTAGCGAGAAAATAAAAAGTTTTGCAAAAATGTATTAAAAGGTGAAAGATATAAAAAGTTTTACAGTAATGATTTTTATGCGTTTTACCGACTAATCTGCACTAGCGAGAAAGTAAAAAGTTTTGTAAATATTTAAAAATTATATATTAAAAGCGAAGATATTAAAAATTATAAGATTTTTATATGTTAGTTGTATCTTTTAAATAAAGCGTTTAATTCAGATGAGACTATTTGTTTCCTTATATATATTACATGGGCTGAATTTTGCCATCATTCAAGTCTTAGTTATCATAAGCGTCTTAGTGATTTGGTTTTAATGCTTTTATTAAAATAGGAAATAATTCATCTAGAAGTCAATAATTTTTCTTCATAAATTTAAACTGATAGTATACAAAATTTAATACATTGTTATAAAATATTAGATATTTAAAATATAAACATTTTTTTTTTTTATAAAAATAAGTTAAGAATTACAAGAAAAATAAATAAAACTATTAGAACAAATTTCTATTCATTTACTGAATTCTTTGAAGTATTTAAAAAACTTTATTGTGCAAAACTTTAAGAGTTTCCATTTATTTCATTATAAATATGTATGTACTTCAAAGTATTAAAATAATATTCTGACAAAAATGTTTTATTCTCCATCCTTATTTATAATAACATAATTTTTGACTTTGGTATGCTTATTATTTTCTTTTTTCATGTTAACTTTATTTACTTATTTAATAACGTCTTATTTCCAACTTTCTGAAATAAATTTTAAATAATACAATAATTATATATTTGCAATCACAGTAAATTGTGAAAATATCTTCAAACCCGTTCCCTTCCGTTGCATGTAGGAAATCGCAAAATTTGGGACACTTTCTGTAATATGAAGCATTTCAATCTATTTAGAAAATTATACTTTTCGGCATGTTAAATACAAATTTTTACCTCATGCATGCAGGCATGCAGAAGAGAAAGTCTTGTATTTACTTCCCTCTGTCAGAGAGATGAGGACAAAGGAAAAAATAAATAATTCAGGGAATAATAAATAAAAATATTTATTTATATTTCTACCTGATGCAAATTTAATAAATTTATTTATCAACTAACTGTATAAATATAACTGTTAATACATGAAAAATGTGGACAATTGGGACTATATGGACTATATATGGACAATTATTCATAAATTTATTATTCCCCCCCCCCCGTATATATATATATATATATATATATGTATATATATGCATATATACTACTGTGCCGAAAAAGTAAGACCAATTTTCAACTTAAACTTCCCGAATTGTAATTTCATTTTTTTTTCTGTTTTAGGTTGCTAACACTGTCCTTGACATCTGTGTGAAATTTGACATCAAAATATTCATTAGTGTTTGAGTTACGCTTGGCTTTGTGAGATGCTGAAACTGATTCCGGCGATTTTTGAAATGTCTGAATGAATTGAGCAAAGAACTTGTATTAAATTGTGTTTGCGGAAACGTATAGAATGTTGCTGAAGGCATTCGCTGAGCATTCCTATATCGGAAAGAAAAGTTTTGAAGTAGTATAAACAGTTCAAAGAAGACAGAGGACGCGTTGAAACGAACAGCCCTCTGGTCGACCCTCAACCTCAACCGACGAAGCTCACGTCCAGAAAATTAAAGATTTGGTGCTTGCAAACCGTCGATTTACAATTACAGACCTTGCTGCTGATGTTGGAATTTCAAAAGTATCGGCCAATTCCATTTTGGGCCTCGAACGTGTCAAATCGCGATTGGTATGGAAAATACTGAATGCGTCAGCTCACACTGCACTGATTCTTCGTGACTTTTTCGTCAAAATTGAAACCCATATCGTTCCACCATCACTGCATTCACACCGTGCGACTTGTGGGTATTCCCTAAACTCAAAAGAACACTCCGAAGACAAAGGTTTGAGTCGATTGAAGATATTGAACGTGAATCGCCGCGCGCTTTGAAGGCCATCCCGGCCGATGACTTTTTAGCGTGCATTGAGGATTGGAAAAAAACGTTGGCATAAGTGCATTGTGTCCGGAGGGAATTACTTTGAAGGCGATGAAATAAATTTTTTGAAAAAAAAAATAATTGGTTGGACTTTTTGGACACAGTAGTAAATGGACAATTATTCTTCTGTGCCATTTTATTCATAGAAAACTCACAGAAGAAAAAAAAATTAAAATCTCAATCATCACCTGCTCTTTCTGATGGTTGAGTTGATATCAATCATCTTTATTTCCTCAAGTTAGAAAATATAAAAAAAAACTGACAAAACCTAAACAATAACTAAGTAAAGGTTAATATTACCAAATATAAGACAAAATCACTCATGTTTCAAAAGTGTGTGTGTGTGTGGGGGGGGGGGGTTGTGAAACAGATTTCTACAATTTCTAACAGGGTTTAATCAGAGTGATGGTAAATATCAAAGATATTCGATATAGAGGAAAACACATTTCGAAATGTTATAAGCAAAGTTTCATTATTAGCATAATAAATCAATGAGTCGTACTGATTTCCAAAGAACTTGAGGAAGAAGATGCTATGTGACTCAAAATACATTATTTTTGGAGCAATATCACCATTAGCTACTTAAAGATAACTGAAGTGAGCACGATATTATTACCATTGCTTCTTAATAGAGGAATTATCAATCATTAACCTTTAAAACATTAAAAACAAATAAGATGAAAACATTGAAATTAAAAAAGGGAGTGAAGAAAGAATTTAAATGAACAATTTCATTCCAGAAAATATTTAATTCAGTAAAAGTATTTGCAGCATTCTGTTAAGTTACACTCATGTCCATAAATTAAGGATAATGAAGTTCAGGCAAAGAAAGAGACAGAAGCAAAACTAATTTGACTTATTTGTAAAGTCTATTTATTAAACAAAAGGTAAAGAGCAAAAAAGATGCTATATGTTTCACATAATTAATAAAAATTGCAATTTTTACTCCCTGGAGCAAATTTCAAAAAATAACCTACTTACAAAAAACAGTATAACATGGTTAGTATGATGGTTAATATGGAGTATGTCTCCCGGACGATGCAATACAGGCCTTACAACGCCTAGGCATGCTGAGTATCAAATTATTAATCTGATCTTGGACGCCGCAGGCGTGCCCCTGACCCCATCACACAAGGTGAGGCTACAGTGGTTTTAGTACACACCTGCGGAAAGGGAGGATTGTAGCCACCAATGGCCGTGACGGCTTTGCACAGCCGGATGCCTTGTTAGCAATTCATCACTAGGAGTTACAGATTTGGTTGGGTCCCGGTTGATACTAACCAACCGAGCTTTCCAAACCAATACGTGAGGAGCCTGCAGGCTCTTGTTTTTGGCTTATATAAAACTAAGAGGGGAAAGATAGATAGGGAAAATTTAAAAAAGACAAAAATTATTAAAATTAAAAAGAAAATTATGAAAAACTAGAAAACAATTACAATTAAAAAAAATAAAAAAAAGAATAAAATGAATTTGTAGTAAGAACGTCACACGACTGTTCTGTACTATGTTTAAAAGTATAAACATGTTGGAGCTTTTTCAATAGAAATGATTATGTTACTATATAAATAGAAATAGTTGAGTATTTACTGTTTAACAAATAATTAGATACTTATGATAATGGAAAAAAAGATAAATATTTAGTTTTACAGTCGACTATGTGTATACATAGTTTCTCGTGCAGGGAAGTACAAATCTTCTTATTAATCTTTATCACTGTTTTTTGAGTCTAAGTTTGGTTGATTTTTCTATTGTTCTTTTTATTGTTTGGTTGACTGTTAGTTTTATTATGTTGTGCTGGTTATATAATCAATGTTCTCAACTAAGAATGTCATTATTTTGATTATTTTTTCCTTTAATTTCTTGCATTTAGCTGCTTTGATGGCCCATTCATGATATGATGCTGGTGGTGGTTCTTCTTCATGGTTGAGGTCGGTTAATGGACATGAGAATAGATAGTGGTCTGGGGCTGCAATTCGTCGGCCAAGCATATCGCACACATGCTCTATTGGATTCAAGTCCGGTGAGTATGCTGGCCAATCCATACGGGTGATATCCTCCAATTGAAGGCATTCGTCTACAATGTTTGCACGGTGAGGACGGACGTTGTCATCCATAAACAGAAATTCTGCACCCATGGCACCCCGAAACAAACGTACATGTTGTTCTAGAATGACATCCCCATAGATTTGGCCTATCATCGTTACACTCTGAACATGCAGGTCAGTTCTGGAACCAAGAATAATTCCTCCCCAAACGAGCCATCCTGCACCACCGTAACGGTGTCGTTCAATGGTGTTCTCTTGGTGGTAACGGATACCTGGCGCTCTCCATATGAAAGTCCGGCGAGAATCAGACTGCAAACTAAACCTGGACTCGTCGGAAAGCATCACACAAGACCACTGTTGCGGTGTCCACAATGCATGCTCTCTACTCCAGGTTAATAGCAGGCGACAGTGAGTTGCGGTAAGTGGAACACATCTGACAGGCCTACGAGCATATAGACCAATGTGCCCTAAGCGTCTGTACACGGTCTGCCTTGAAACTGTCGTACCGGTAGCTGAAGAGAGCTGACGAGACAGGTCTGATGCTGTGCTCCGTCTGTTTCTTTTGGCAGTAACTGCTAAATACCGGTCCTCATTCGGCGTTGTAACTCGGGGGCGACCTTTGCTGTAACATCTACTCACATTACCATCATCTTGGAATCATTGCCAAAGCCTGGAGATGACACTCTGGGCGATTCCAAGTTCCTCGGCTACTTCCAGTTGGGTACGTCCACATTCCAGTCGTTCGATAATTCTACCACGTGAAAAATAATCCAAATGCTTCCTTTGTGCCATAACTATGCGGTTATTGCACTGAAAGGCTTTTAAAGCGCTTGTGAACAATTTTACTTCTTTGCCACCATTCCTTATATACCCCTCTCTTACACTCTCGTCATTGTGACGTACTATCCGCGCCATCTGGTGGTTTCCTGTAATTTGCATATTCTTCTTCAAGATGTGTGTGATAATTCTACAGGTGAAATTTTTATTTTAGAGTTCAATTTCTGTGTGATTCTGAATTATCCTTAATTTATGGACATGAGTGTAAATTGATTCATATAACAAATCGGTTAATTTATAAAATCGGTTAATCTTTCATCGATATTAAGTGAATAAAGAACAATTTATCAAGTTTATAGTCCTACTACAGAACTAAACTCAACAGTATTACATATAAACACGCACATACTTATACACACACATATATATATATTGCATTATATTATATATATATATATCGCATTGTATTATATATATATATTTATATATATATATATAATAAAAATATTGTAGAAATGCATATTTATTTGTGTATGTGTGTTTAATATTATTTATACCTCACATTATAAGCTATTGTGTCAATATTCGGCAAATTCTTACATTTTTATAAAGAAGATAAGTATAACACATAAGGGAAATAAAACAAAATTATATAGGAATAAAAATAAATTATGAAAATAGATACTAGCTTAACTAGCAATAGATAAAAGAAATGATGAATAATTTCATCTTATATTTCGTGATATTAACCTCTCTTTAGTTATTTTTTAGATTATTTGACTGATTGCAAAAAAAAGTCCATGTTGTTAATAAAAATAAAGCAGAATGCACTTTATATTCAAGATCAAAAATAATTTATAATAATAATTTTAATTAATTGCAACTGAATTAATAAAAGTTTTTGATTAATGAAGTTAAATTAATTTAATTTAAATGAACTTCAATAATCAAAATCTTTAAATCTTCATAATATAAAGAATTTTTTTTAGAGAAGATTGCATAAAATGAACGGTTTGCTTTATCATTATTTTTTTTTATTCATAGGATTGCATGAAGAATAGAAATTACAATTCAAATATATAAGTTAACATTTATTACTACGTGTTTTGTAAGAAAATTTAAGCTCTTATTTTCATATAATTAATGACAAAAAACATGGAAGACGCAGATAAAATTCAAACGCTGTGGGATTCACTTATCTTCAGCTACTTTAAAATAAATAAAGAACTAATGATTCACTTATTTTATATTGAAGTACAATCTTATTGGCCCTTATCCACATTTTTCTGAAAGCAATGCAGATGAAAATTTTAATTACAACTTAGGAGAAAACATGGAGGAAAAAAAAACCTTAAGATGTCACAGTTAGTAGTGTCTTATTAATTATCTAAGCACCTAAGGTGATACATATCGTTAAAAATATGGTAAACTATTCTATTTTTTCAGATTTACTTTATTTTGATGAGAATAAATATTTCACTTTAGATTTTTTTAATTTAAAAAAAAAGGATGCTTTTATTGTAAATTTTCTTTTACACTCAACACAAATCAAATAATTTTAATGGGCATATTTCGAAGTGTCGAATTTCTTTTGTCTTTTGCTCTTAATTAGAATTCGACTTATTATTATGTAAACCAAAAACTAAGCTTCAATGCTTCAAATTAAGTAGCATCGAGATATTTCTTACGCTTCAGAGAATTCACAAGTAAAATTAAACACAATAGCATGTTCCAGATTATTTTTTCGTTTAAATGCGAAATGTAATATTTTCCAAATATTTTTATCGATGGATATATAAGAAATTTAATAAATGAATTTTTATACATCTTGTCTCATAAAATTAATTAAATCAAATTAAATCAAAATTAGTATGAATTCAAGCTTATCTTTTGTTTTATTCAGAAAAAAATTAGCTTTTGAACTACGTGATCCCTTTTAAGTATTGCAGATAAAAACGAATCCTTATTGAGAATATAATGTATATACCTTTAAATATATTATTTCTTAAAACATTTTATTGATTATTTTTTTCATCAATTTAATTATTTAATGCAGTAGATGCAACATCAGTTTCAATTCTTTAACTTAACTACATAATTTTTACTCATTTTGATCCTTTTCATTGCTCATTCATTCATTTTCTATCATTTTGATCATTTCCATTTTTTTCATTTTATCATGGTCAATTTAATAGAAAAATAAATATCATTATTTAAATTATATATTATTCATTAATTATTACATTATTAATATCATTATCAAATGTATTGTCATTTAAATTATCCATCAATAGTATTTGCTTTTGTTAAAAACTAAATATTAAATGCTTAACAACAGGCTACCAGGATCAATTTTGATACATTCGTGTATGCATATTATCATTTTAAACGAAATTCATTAAAATAAGTACTAATTTTACATACTTTTGTGCACTTCAGCCATATCTTGAGTGATGCTAATAATTTTTTTTCCTATAAAAGCCTTTTCAAAGACACAAAACACAAAAACATTTGCTTTCAATATATACATTTTCATTATCAATATATTGTAAATGTGTAATAATATTATAGCAAGATAACTCTGAAGCATTTCCAAAGTTGTGTTGAAACAGTTCAAGGGAATATTTTCAGTTTTTAGACAGAGGCCAGATGGCCGAGTGGCTAGCGCTCTGGCGCTCGTTACCCCGAGTTTCGGGTTCGAGACCTTATATCAAACAATTGCATTGTTTACTTCATTTTCACACTTTTCCAGAAATTATCTCCCTTTAAAATAAAGTAAATTTCATAAAAGGAACTAGAAAAATTATTTAATTAAAAAAATAGAAATTAAAAATTAAAAAAAAAAATAAACCTAAATTCAAGCCTACACAATATTTTTAACGAACTATTGAGTTGCATACCAAATTTCAGCTTTTTGTTTACTTTATTAAATGTATGTTCAAATACTCTTGACATCATCAATAATTTCCTTCAGCCAAGCTGATAATACTACATCCCATACCATGGAATATCAGAAGAATTTTGTTATTATTTTAAATATTTTTTTTTTCATTGCAGCTGGTAAACACTTAGACAGTTATCTTTTACGACATGAGCAAGCGCTGCAACTGCTGTTATTCACTTAGTACTACCCGGGGGTGCCTGTAGGTTGAAGATAAGCTATGGACGTGGGGTAACAGTACCCCCGCAAAGCTCTACGATCCTATGAGACCGGGACCTACAGTTTAAAGGGGTTTCCGAACCATTACAAACATCCATGGCTCAAACCCGAAATCTGTGGTACCGAACGCCAACACTCGGCTATCAGGCCCCTTTACGGAAAACATATATGAATGTATTTCTACAAAAAAATTCAATGTATACATCATCATAAAAACAAATTTTAGTTTATACACTTCATTGATACGCAATATAATTTATGTTATTGAAAGATATCAACTAAAGCGTGAAAATTAATTACAATTTCTCTTCCTTCTTTAAGCCCTTAAAATAAGTCACACCATTTTGTAAAATGCAGAAAGCAAGATTAAATACAATAAAATTGCATTTTAAATTTCAAATGATGAATATGTTGTTGTTGTAATGCAGCTGGCAATACAGAGACAGTTCATCTTTAAGCCATAAGCAAGGGTTGCACCGCTGTTATTCATTTAACACTACCCAGAGGCCCCATGTAGTTTGAATGCATGCAAAGTAACACTACTAGTACATGCGAGTAACACTACGCCACAACGCTCTATGGTCCTATTAGGACAGGGACCTACTCTTTAAAGTGGATTCCGAACCATTACAAACGTCCATGGCATCATCGGGACTCACAGCCGGACACCTGTGATACGCCGAGCGCCAGCCACTCGGCCTTAAATCTACATTTTAAGTGATTTCTATTTCCATTTTATTTTGTTTTCTTTTTTATGCACGTCTTTTACTTAAAGATATTACACAGCTTCCAAAGGCATTCTGTTTTAAACTTAATATATAAATCCTTGAAAATATTTACCAAAGTTGTGAATAAACAGTATTGGAATGCTTATCAGTTTCGATAAGTATTGGGAGAAAAACACTTATTAAAATATTTCCTTCTTTACGCATTTGTATTGTATATTTAAAAGAATAATATTTTTAAAAAGGACAATTTAAATTGTGAAAGATATTATTTTAAAATGAAATCAATCAATCAATCTTACACTTTATGAATGATACACTTTTTTCCTTTTCTTAAGTACTCCATGTTTTTTTTCGTTCTACGATCTTGTTAGACCAAGACCTACGGTTTAAGGGGGATTCCGAACTATTATGAACATTCATGGCACCTTCGGGACTCGAAACCTCGCAGACGCCGAAACCTGCGGTACCGAGCGCTAGCTACTCGGCTATTCAGGCCCCTTAATTTTAAATATAGTAATCAATATTTTAAACCACCCTTTAATACAATTAAAATTTGTTTATACATGTTAGACGAGGTTACAACGGAAAAATTCATTTAAAAAATATGGCAATTCAAAGATAGATTCTGATGAAAGTCATTTTACTAAAACTAACATTTATTATATATGAAAAATAGATTTTACAGGAAGGAAAATAATTTGAAATATCATTATTTATTATAAAATTTTATCTTGTTGTATTCTATACATTTTCTGGAGGTATCTCATGACTGTTGGTTGTTTAACCAAATATAATCATCGTATAATAATTATCTAATGACCACAGTAATCTACTCATGGATGGAGGGAAACGGGACAGTTTCTGTTGTGACGGAGCGTCCGTAAGTAAAAGTCTGACTTTTCTCCCAGACGCTCTTACGGTCATATGAGACAGGGACCTACAGCTTAAAGGGGATTCCGAATCACTACAAACATACTTGGCACCGCCGGGACTCGAACTTGAAACCTGTTTTACCGAGCGCCAGAGTGCTAGGCACTATGTTATTCAGGTCCTCATTATTACTTACGCATCATTAGAATTTATCAAAAGTATTATCTAATTTTGAAATTGAATTTCATTTATTTTAAAAGTAATTTAGCAACTTTTTTCAACTAAAAATTTGAAATTTTCAAGATAATTGTTAAGCATGTTTAAAAATAATGCAAAAAATTATTTTTAAAATTGATAATAATTAGATTAAATATGAATTAAACCATTACGCATTTTAATTTTAAAATTTTCTAATAACACATTTTTACATCCTCATCAATCATCATATGTATATATTTAAAAATCGAAATTGGTTCAATAATTAGTAATGAATACTTAGTAGTATTTCTTTCAAAATGCATAATATATAGTTATTTATTTGTAGTGCATATACACTAACAAATGTCCACATGTAAAAATTATTTTATAACAATTATATTTTCTTTTATCCTTTTTTCCTCTTGCTGAAACACGAAGAGCAAAAAAAAAAGTTTTGAGGTAGATTACATCCGAAACATTAATTGGAAATATGTTCAGTTATGGCAAGAGAAGTTGCTTTTGAATTTGGTTGCCAATGAAATGAGCATTAAATTTATTATACACCTGAAGTCCAATGAAACATAATTTTACAATAATAAATTGAAAAATTCTCATTAAGTTCAGATACTTACTTTAAAGCTCAAATTCTTCTCTTTTTACTGGCACTACTTAGAAACAATAAGATATACAGCGCCATATGCATATAGTGTGTGTGTGTTCGATCAATTTCTTTCAATTTGAGAATATTTACAAAAAAATAGTGATCTTAAAATAAACATTCAAAAATTAATAGGTTCGAGAAATAACATTATTTAACATTATTAACATTATTTATTTAGAAGCCTGTTGGCCGAATCCCGGCGGTGCCTTGGATGTTTGTAGTGGTTTGAAACACACTTAAGCCGTAGGTGCCTTTCTAATAGGATCGTAGAGCGTTGTGGGAGCTGCGTGACTCGCGTTCGTAGTCTATCTTCAATCTACACGTGCCCTCTGGGTAGTGCAATCTGTGCAACGTCGGTGCAGATCTTCCTTATGACATAAAGATGAATTATTTCTGTATTGCCAGCTGCATTAGAACAACAACATTATTTATTTCATTTATCATGGAGTGTTGCAAATCATAGTATTAAAACAGAATGTTGTGCAACAAGATATTCTTTAATAAAAAGCTGTCCCTTGTTTATTTTTATACGGAATAGTGTCTCCGTGTTTATCGAATATCCTCATTCTGTAATACACAGTCCAATCACTTTAATGTGACCAGCTGTCAAAAGCCAGAATAACCACCTTTGGCAGAGCGGACCGCTACGAGACATGCAGTAAGAGAGTCAATTAGATTTCTGAAGGTGTTCACTGGGATGTTGAGCCATGCCGACTCCAGTGCCGTGGCCAACTGAGCTAGATTACGCGGTTGAGGATCCATGGCGCGAACAACCCGATCGAGGTGGTCCCACAGATTCTCGATTGGGTTTAAATCCGGTGAGTTTGCTGGCCAGGGAAGTACAGTAAACTTATCCTGGTGCTCTTTGAACCCCGCACATACACTGCGAGCTGTATGACACCTCGCACTGTCCTGCTGGTAGATGTCCTCATTCTGAGGAAAAATAATTCGCATGTAGGTGTGTACACGGTCCGTAAAGACAGATGCGTACTTGTGCTGATCCATCGTGCCTTCCACAATGATGAGTGCACCCAGTGAATGCCAGGAAAGCATTCCCCAAACCATAATGCTCCCTCCTCCAGCTTGGATCCTTCCGGCAATTGTTGCAGGGTGTTTGCTTTCAGATGTTTTACGCCGTATAAGTCAACGTCCATCTGTCCGATGGAGCATAAAACGTGATTCATCGGAAAAAGCCTCCTGTCGCCACTCTGCGGAGGTCCAGTTTCGGTACTGCCGTGCAAATTCCAGCCTTCGTCGCCGATGAACAGCAGTCAGCATAGGTGCATTAACCGGGCGTCTGCTGCGGAGTCCCATGCGCTGAACCGTTGTTGAGGATACACTCTTGGTAGCCCCTTGGTTCATCTGGGCTATTGGTTCATCTTGGTTCATCATTGCTCAACAGTTGTACGTCTATTCGCCCGTACGCATCTCCGTGGCCTTCGTTCGCCTCTGCCATCTATAGCCCGTGGTACACCTCATGTGCCACGCCTCAGATTTTGGATAGTGTCATTTTGCCATGCACGGTATACTTTTACCACGGCGGCACGTGAACAGTTCACAAAATTACCATTTCCAAAATTCTTCCAACCTTGGCCCGAAAGCCAATAATCATGCCCTTTTGGACGTCGTATAAATCGCTACGTTTCTGCATTACGCCAACGATTGAAATGCTTACCGATGCCCTAGGACATCCTCTATATACACGCCACTCCAATGTGCTGCCACCTGCCTTTTGTGATTGGCTATTATCCCGTTGCCGAAGTAGATGGTGATCATATTAATGTGACTGGACTGTGTTAAAACAGACGCTTGGTATTTCACCCATAAATTAATCGTTAAATAAGAGTGTTATAAATATTATATAATGGCTATCACGAGATTTTGTTTAATACGTATCAAACATCGCTGTTATTTTCGTCAATTGTTGAAAAATATATTTCCGATGTATTATAATATAAGAGTGAAAGGCTTTCAAATCTTAAAAGGAAGCGGAAATTCTATGCCAATCACCTTGTAGGAGCATTCAGGTAAGAAATTTTAAAATGAAGCATAAAAGTATGAAGTATTTTTTCTCTTATGGAAATTAAAGACTTAATATTTAACTAAACTATTTTCTCAATTTTTAACAACTCAATTTTTCTCAATTTTCTAAACTTGCTCAATTTGTTAAAATTTGTAAGTATCTTTGTTAACTTGAATAATAATAAATCGAGAACAAATCTCGCAATGTAATATTTTATGATCCAGATCTTTATTGAATCATAATAAAGGGCCAAATTTTCAATTTGCCTATCACTTGTTGCATTCAAAGCCACATCACAAGTGATCGTCACAACCGTTTCCTCTTCGACGATCAGAAAACTGACGCATGCGTTAATCCCAAATGTCTCTGAAGAAAAGAAGCGCCTGTAATCAATCATGTAATCTCCTCCGTATGGTCCTGGGGCTGTTTCTAAAGATCCGAAGGAATTTTTGTGGTAAATAATTTGATTCTTGTATGATTATTACATCCGTGATTAAGATAGGGGAAAAGTTTTTCATTTCTGTTGAGTTTTGTTAAATAAATAAGGTAGATGAGCTAAAATAAAATATTATTTTATGAGTTTGATAAACTAATTACAAATTTGCGAATAGTTGTTTGATTTTATTTATGATTGATCTCAATACAGTAACTTTATGAATAGTGCAGTTTAAAAAGAATTCGCTGTACTGTACTTCGATTAATAAGAAAATCTGCTGCAATTGTTTAATATAATTTTTAACATCGTTAATACTTTCTTTCCCATGACACTTTTTAAGGCACTTTTTTAAAATCTTAAGTCATAAACTTTTTTAATAGGCATATTCTTAAAAATATAATGCATGTATAAAGTATACTTTAAAATAATTTATATTATTTCTTTATTTAAAAAAATATTATTATTTTAAATTAATCAATCAATTCCACTTAAAATATTATGTCTATAATACTTTTTAATTTGAAAACAATATTATTAATGTTTAATACATTATTAACAATAATTTTAAAACAATATTTCATTAATTAAAAAAGTTATTCATATATAAGTTATACTTTTTAAAATATTTTTATTATTATTTTGACATTATTTCTTCGGTTTAAAAAAATTTTTCACATATAAATTATTCTAGAAGTATTATTTTATTTCTATAATTGAAAAAAAAGGATAAGTTATATAATTTGAAATATTTTTTAATTACTTCTTTAATTCAAACAAAATATTATTTGTATATGATTTCTAATAATTTTTAATATTAATTATTTGAATTGAAATAAAATTCTATTTCTGTATAAATTGTTCTTCTTATTTTTATATCGCACTTGATTCCTTCATAATTTTTTTTAATTCTTTTATATAATTTAAATAAATATTAATATATAAGTTATTCTTGTTAAAATATTTTATATGTAATTTAAAAATTAATGTATTGATCATAAGTAAATTTTCATCTTAAAAGATTATTTTAAGATTAATTCAATAAATAAAATAAAATATGTATACATAATTGATTCTTCTTATATTATTTATAAATTTCTCATTTTTTAATTTTATAAAAATATATTATCATTTTGAGTAATAAGAATATTTTTATATTAGTTCTTTAATTCAAACAGTGTTATTCGTATACAAGTTATTAATCTTAAAATATTTTTATATTAACCTAACAAAGATTTATGCATATATAATTTATTGTTCCCAAAATATTATCTTCATAGTATTTCTTAAATTTAAAAATATTATTCATAGATAAAATATTATTTCGTTAATTTAAAAAGACAATTATTGAAACGTGTAATTAAAAAATATTATTAATTTATAAGTTATTTTTCTTAAAATCTATCTTATTTTATTTCGTTATTTAAAAAAATATTCATATTTAAATATTTTTCAAATATTATTCATAAATAGGGTTGTGTTTCTTAAAATATT
>BPLQ01003181.1:0-13751 GCA_021605075.1 Caerostris darwini
CATTACGTATTGCTCCTCGTCAATATATTTGGGTCACTAATAATTTTACTAAACTGACCCCAAAATGGCAACCAGTCTTTAATTTCACCACCAAACTTTTTTAATTCCAATAACGGCAACTTAAATTTTCTTTTAGAAATATTCTGAACAGAACTACAGTCATCACTTTCTTCACGGTTATTACTTTTGTTTTTAAAAATAATGTTGATTCGTTTAAATTTCTTGTTATATTCATCTGCAGCAAAAGTTTCAGCATCCAAGTCGGCTGTATTCGTTTCTGTTTCAAGCAACATTAAATTCATAATTTCATCATTCAGTACACAAAGTTCGTTATACTTTTCGCCAAGTAGGCCAAAATCGGCCAATAAATCAAAATTGTCAAATTGGCACCATCTTCTGAAATTACATCATTAACAACGTTATATAAACGTGTAAATGCTGCACGTGCAACAGTACTTTTCTTTTTAAAATTTTCCATTTTTAACTTAAACAAATTCAAAGTACAATAAATCACTTGAATTAAAACTCAAATTCAAAATTCACTTGCCTCTTTCTCACTTATTATCCATATCCAATTATACAAATCCTGTCGCGGACGCCGTTAGTTATGTTGTACCATCATTCAGTAATACAAAAACCAAAACTAAGTTCAAATTACTAAAATGCTAGATCATCAGATTCTTTTGACTCGTAAAATTAGAAGGGATCTTTTATCGCTAGTGAACACATTCAAAATAAGGGTAAATAATATCTTAATAACTTCAAAGATATTTCTACTCTTTCAAAAGAAAAATAACTCTTATTTTCACAACGAACACAATTTATTAACATTAATTTTACATTATACGGGGAAATTCCCGTTAACAATGAAAGTAGAAGTTGTATTTTGGACAGGAAACTCCGGAGTTGAGTTGTATACAATTTCGCTTGAGTACGCGACAGGAATTGTTAAATTCTTTTTACATGTTTTTGAATCATTATTGATATTTTATTACACTTTTTTTTTTTTAAAATAACTTTTAACATAATTTTCCTGTTATTAATTAAACTGTAAATTAATATTCTGCATAAAAATAAGGCTTCATTAATATTCACATAAACAGTATATTCAAAAACTTTTTAGATAAATCTTATTTTATGTTAAGTAAAATTAGATTGCATCGATGAACTTTACTTTGTATTGAGCGATTGAAAACTTACTTTGTTATTCCCTGCTGCTTCGCAGCCAAGGAGCTCCACGAAATACAAATCGATCGATATTCCCTTGTATTTTTTTGGATTTCTGAAGTAGCTTTCCTTTCCTCATTGTTGTAGCACATTTGGCTGAAAAATAAAATTCTTTGCTTTAATCGCGACTTTCACTGTTTACAAATTCGAAATCGAGAGTGACGTTGAGAACCGGGGGTTGGGGAATGAATTTGATCTCTCTAATTGACTAAAAAATACAATATAAATATTATTCAGAAACAGTCATATAAATTATTTAAATATTCAAATTGTTATAAGTGCTGCATAGATTATATTTTATTTACGTATATTATATTTTGCATATATATATCATTCAGTTTTAAATTATATACCTTAAGATTTATATTTATATATATATAAATATATTATAACGTTTTTAGTTATGGAAGAAACCATATTTAACTGTGTGTTATGTGATGCTACATTTCCAACACGAGACAAATTGACTCATCATTATGCAAACCATACTCCTCGAATACGGTTTCATGTTTGTGATATTTGTAATAAAGGTTTTTATACTCAAGGACATCTGGATAGTCATGTCAAACAGCATAGCTCGCACAATCAACTATTTGTGTGTAAAATATGTGGAAAAAGTTATAATGACGAGGGTGTATTTAAAAGGCATTGTAATTTACACACAAAAATACAAGAGATGTTTACATGTGATAAATGTGGAAAAATTTTTTCTGAAAAACTATTTTTGAAGTACATGAGTTAACTCATGCAGGTAAAAAGCCTTTCAAATGTGAAATCTGCACCAAAATTTTCTTTGAAGAAAGTGCTTACCTAAGACATAGAGATAGTCATAAACTTGATTTAAATAGATGTAATATATGCTCAAAAGAATTCAATGCTGTTAATAAGTTGGAACAGCACAAGAAAACCCACCAATCTCTTACATGTGGAATTTGTTGTGCAGTTTTTTCTGATCAAACATCATATATCAATCACTCTATGGTGCATAAAAATCGAAAGGAATCGCCTCGTCAATCAAAGGTTAATATTTGTAGTATTTGCCATAAGGAATTTAAATCGTATAAAGGATTTGAACTACACATGAGCAAACATAAATGTCTCAAGTGCAGTATTTGTTCTAATAGTTATGTTACCAAATCTTCCTACTTGAGGCATTTAAAATCTCACCAAATAGTACCAGAAAATTATGAGTGTAACATCTGCAACAAAAAATTTAAATACCAAAAATTTCTTGATGCCCATATGTCCCGGCATGATTCCAACAAACCCTATGGTTGTGATATTTGTGGCAAGTTTTTTGATGATGCAAATTTTCTTAAAACCCACCGAGCTCTTCACGAGGAGAAAATGCGTCATGATTGTGACATATGTGGCAAAGTATTTATGGAAAGATTATTTTTTGATATACACCGATTAACTCATCTGGATCAGAAACCTCTTCGTTGTGAAATCTGCGAGGATATATTCACTAATAAAACTGCTTACCTAAGGCATCAAAATTCCTACCATAAAGTTAAAGAAGAAACACAAACAAAGAGGTTTCTGAGCATGCGAGAAATACTGAAGCAAAAGCTGGAAGAAAGTCCAAATTAAATATCTTTTTGATAAAAGAAAAACAAATATTTTTGTTATAAACTATCCTTTTTGCTTTACTAACAATTACAAGTTGTTTTCATTTGATTTTGAAATTATTTTAAATTTCCTTCTGGTATCTGTTTCTATACTTCCAAATTATTGAACCTTGAAAGTAAAATTAACAGATTATTCATAATTTTAGTACTAATGTGTATGTAGTATATTTATAAAAAAAAAACAAACAATAGAAATAAATAAAGTTAGATAATTAAATTAAGGCATAGATGCCTGTACCTTTTTATTTGGATATTGATTTCTAAGTCATGAATAAAAAATAGCTGAATCATTTTTTAAAGAATGTTGATGAATAAAATAATGGAGATTATTTCTCAAGTATTAACTAGTTGATAAATCATCTGTATATGTATGAATTTTTTTATCAAATTATTAATAATTTTAAAAATTCTATTAAAGTTGCTAATTTATTATTGAATCCATCTTAATAGAATACAATGTTAAATAGTTACTGTTTGGTTTTTCCTGGGTTTACGTTTCAAATTTTTATGTTTTAATGTACTTATTTTTTAAGTCGTAATTTGTTTTTTTTCTGTTTCAACAGCTGCGATTTTTTTTATTTTTTATTATTATTATTAGTGGAGAGCATGTAATGTTCAGTTTTTATGCTAGAAATCATTGATATTTGAGTACTGAAATTAATATCTTATATCACTTCTAAGATTTTTTCATAGAAATTTTGTAGAATGTAATTAAATGTAGAAATTTATTGTTTTGTTATTCAAGGTATATATACATATATCTTTATAATATAATGAAATGTTTAATAAAATAAATAAATCATTTGTTTTCGTAGTTAAAAAACATTTATATTTTCTATTGAAATTTGCAATGTTTTGATTGAATATTTATTTGTTTAACAATTGCGAATAATAAAAAAATTTTGAAATCATGTGTAAATAAAATTACTTCTATTCATATTAAGTGTGTATGTTATTTAGTGTGTGTGTATCTTTTTATGTATCAAATTGGTATATATGTTGCTTTTTAAATGCTAACTAAGACTTTGAAGTTTATTTACTGTAATTTCTTTACTTTGATGTCTTTGTAGACCTCTATATTTACTGTTTTAATTTACTGATTATTATAATGATTATATGAATTATTATAATAATACTTTTATATCAGTTTAGAAATAACATATTATCATTATATACAAATTTAAATTTTGGATTATTCTGAATTTTGTGTTTCTTCATGGAACAAATTTATGATGTTTTTTTATGTGTCTTTAAATTTTATAATATGCATATTTATTATAGTTTTTCTTTCTTTCACATTTTAAATTTGAGAGATTTATACACATTAAAGAAAAAGTACATTTTGGAAAATGTAATATAATTTGTTATATTATTTTAAATATGTTATTGGATTATAATCATTTTTTTAAGTGCGATTATTATTTTTGTTCTTTTTAAAGCATTCAGAGATTAATGATTCATGATAAAATCATTTTGAGTGTGCAAATTAAAAAAAAAGAAAACAAAAACATTTGCTTATGTATTATTAATTTATTAGGAAAAAGTTGGGAAAAAAAATGATTTTTTCCCCCCTGTATATGCAGATATGTAAGGCTTAAAAAAAAATTTAGCTTTAATAAATTATTCTATTTTAAAATTATTATTCTATTAATAAATTATTCTATTTTAATTAAATTAAAATAGAATTTATTTTATTAAATAAAATGAAACAATTTATTTTACAAAATAATTTATTTACATTGTTTTCTAAGTTTGAAACATTTTCTATTTAAAATTGTGTATACTATTCTTTAAAAAAATACTATACTAGTAGTATACTAAAAATATATACATAGTATTTTTTAAGAAATAGTATACTCAATTTTGTTCTGATGAAAATGTTCTTGTGATCGTACCTTCCATCTATTTTGTGATTGTTTTGTAAAATTCTTAAAACAAATTATTTTTAAATTAAAATTTTTTAAAGAATATTAATTTATTCATTTCACTTTATCTTATTTTAATAATTTATATAATTAATTTCAAAAATAATGTGAACTCACTTGCAAAATAATAATGGTATAAAATATTTAATTTATGTAACATCAGTTTCATAAATCAAATACTTATCTGCTTATTTATTAAAATTTTTCACTTAACTGATAAATAACCATGGTGATATTATAAGTGGTGATAAATAACCATGGTGATATTACTTTAATATATTATATTTAAAGTAATTTTTATTAATTTTGCTTCACATTTTGCTGGTTGTTAAAAGGCTTTTGTTTTGTTGCTGGTATTATATAGAAATATTTCTAATATTGCTTCTACTTAAATTTTATAATTTTTAAAAATTGAAAGTTATGTTATTTTATAAAAAATTTAAACAAAAAAATTTTATTATTCTTTTTTTAATTATTTTTTTTTTTATTTGGAAAATTGTTGCTATGATGCAAAATCAATTTTTCTTTCTTGCATTATGTTGTTTTTAATGGCCTAATTTTATATAGATATATTTAATTAAAGTTCATGGGGGAATTTTATGACTTGAATTTTGTGCTTTTTCTATATTTTTAAATTTGTTATGATTATAAAAGAGAATTCAAAAATATATATTTTATTAAAGAAAATATATACTTTAACAATTATATATTTTCTTTAATAAAATATATTTTTTTTAATTCCCTTTTATAATCATTATAAAAGGGAACACACTATGGGACTATGGACTACTAACACAAAAGGGACTATGAACACAGTAATTTTTTTTCATGTATTTTTGTTTAAATATTAGGTTGATAGAAATTTATACATGGACTAAAATTTAAATATATTATTTTTGTTGATTTCTTATCTATAAGTAGAAATTGATTAATTATATTTTATTCGTGTGTTTTCTGAAATGACTTAATACTTAAATAACTTAATTCTTTGACTTGATATGTATGCATTTTCATTATATTTTTTCCTATGTTCCATTAAAAAAAAATTTTTTCTTTCGTATAATTTCATTGCTTTTGTAAAAGTATGATTCACTGATTTTTCTCAGTGTGTTATTTAATTATTAATTTGTTTTTGAATAGGTGTGTGTGTGTGAAATAAAATATTTATGATTTACAGCATTTTTTTCTGTCTCTAAATAGAAAAGATCTTCATTTTCACATGTTTTCAAAGAGATATATTTTGAAATTTAGCTTTGTATATTTCCTTCGATGAATTCCTAACATAACATAATAAAAATTACATCTTTCTTATATTTATAAAATATAAATTAAAATTATTATTGATTATATGTCTTCGTGTAATGTATTAATTTTTCATCAAGAATGTCATATGTAAAATCATAAAAAAAAATTACCATTTATCTCACTACAACAATAATTGAAAATTTAAATTATTATTACACTAATACAGTACAAAAAAAAAATCCACCAAGAGATTAGTAAAATTTATGATGTTAAAATTTTAACTATGAATATATAATGTTCGTAATGAATATTCTTATTGTCGATAAACATCAATAAGATCTGGAGTGAATATTGTTTACCAAATTTATGGCCAATTTGGCAATGTTTTAACAATTTATATAATAATTAATGCTACAAGAGATTTCTTATTGTTATTTATCCCACTTGGTCTAAAGCAACATCTAGACCTGGTCCATGAACCCATGGTCATGATAAAGGGTAATTAGAGTTAATCTAAAAAGTAAAAAATAATTGTTAACATAAGAATAAAATGACAGATGAGAAAATGAATGTCACTGTTCTAAAAGCGTGGGGTGCTCGATATCAATTGTTATAATGTGGTTTATAGTTCATTCCGAAATGCAGAGTTTAATCTTTTAAAAGTGTGTAATTTTTTTTAAACAATTATTTTTTTTACTTTTTAATTTTATTTTTTAAACTATTAATTTATTTTTTACTTTTTAGTTTGATTAACTGTAAAAGCGTGTTTTTTTTAAATTATAATTTAGGAAAAACATCTGCTTGAGAACAATTAAAGCAGATCGAAAAAGCTATTCGTTGGCGATGCCCAAAAATAAAAAGGGTAAAGTTAAAATGAGAATTTTAAGATAAAAGGAATTAAGATTAAGCAAAATAAGTAAGGTTTGATCAGTTGACTGACTCGCCAGTAGATGGCGCCACGAGTCCCAAAATCGAACTCAAAGAGTCAGTTACATACATACAAGCAAACATACAGGTGAAACTAATAAAAGCGTATTAAAAAGTGCAGCTTCTTTTTGACCTTGACCTTGCAGCACAGACATGGGCGAAGTCCGATTTTACCACTCCTGATTATATTTATGTTTCTAAATATATTTAATATTTATGTTCAATTTCGCAATTTTTTTTATTTCTATTTAATCCATTCAACGGCCAGAGAGAGATGTAGATAGTTGCTGGTTCCCCCTCTACATTTTTGCTACATTAAGTTAAGTGAAAGCCCTTCAAGTAGTAGCATTACAACAAGGTATTTGTGCGACGCTATTGTTACATAACGTTTCATGGATTCTTCAAGTGTTTGATTTCGATAAACCATAATGCAGAAGGAAGAAATGATTGTCGTAGTATACTCCTGCGCCCAAAATGTAAGACCAATTATTACTGTTAATATTATTTTGTAAAACCCTTTATTTATTCTTCCAAATTTATTTCATCGCCTTCGAAGTAATCCCCTCCGGAAACAATGCACTTGCGCCAACTTTTTTTCCAATCCACAATGCATGCTAAAAAGTCATCGGCAGGGATGGCCTTCATGGCGCGCCAATTCATGTTGAATCTCTTCAATCTCCTTCGAACCTTCTTCCCCGGAGTGGTCTTTTGAGTTTAGGAAATAGTCAGAAGTCGCACGGTGTGAATACGATGGTTGTGGAACGATATGAGTTTCACATTTGGGCGAAAAAGTCACGGAAGAATCAATGCAGTGTGTGCCTACGCATTCAGTGCTTTCGGCACCAATCGAGATTTGACGCGTTTGTGGCCCAAAATGGAATTGGCCGATCCTTTTGAAATTTCAACATTATCAGCAAGATCTCTAATTGTAAATCGACGGTTTACAACATTTTTTGGACGTGAGTTTCGTCCGTTGAGGTTGATGGTCGACCAGAGGGTTCTTCGTCTTCAATGCGTTCTCTGCCTTTTTTGAACTGTTTATACCACTTCTAAACATTTCTTTCCGATATAGGAATGCTCACATAATGACTTCTGCAACATTCAATACGTTTCCGCAAACAAAATTTAATGCAAGTTCTTTGCTCAATTAACTCAGACATTTCAAACATCGCCGGAATCACTTTTAGCGTTTCACAAAGCCAAGTACAGATGTACTTGGCTACTAAGGACAGTGCCAGCAATCTAAAAAGGGAAAAAAAATTGAAATGCTATAAGCCCGGGAAATTTAAATTGAAAATTGTTCTTACTTTTTGGACACAGTAGTATATGAAATTTATGATTACATTTGACTGGCCGGCAGTATCCCAAAATGGTACAAATCTTTGAATGCATTTTACTCAAGATAATCATTCATTTTCCAGTTCTCGACAGATTCAGTCATTATCATTCTGGTTTTATTTAGTTTAAGAAATGTGTCCCTTGATAAGATAATGGGCTCTTAAAATTGCTAAGAAGTGTTTCTTATTTTTTAAATTAGACATTTAGACGATTTGATTCTGTTAGGAGAGATGGCTTAAGATATAAAAATGTAATCATTTGTATACTGTCAAGGTATACGCATGGTACAAATTTGCAGTCTTTTAAATGCTTCCTTTGTGGAGGTGAAATTTGGATAGGAAGCAGCACTTAGTTGTATGTGTATATTGCATTCTTACTTTATTTTTTAAAGTACTGTATAAATTTAATCATCAATAGAGTAGTGAAATGTTCTATTAAACACTTAAATTATTTCGGTATCACAAAAATAAAAATGGCAGTTGACGTTTATAGTTAGTACAGTTCCATGTCAATTATTGCTCTATATTTTAAATAATAATTTAATGTAACATTGCTCTAGTAAATATTTTTTTAAAAAAATGCTATACGAAAGAGACTACTAGATCACATATTCTTGGAATGAACTCTCCGATAAAACAAAATTATGTTTTAAATTTAGTGCCGTTTACAGTAAAGTCAGTTTCCAATATTTCAGTATGCAATATTTCATTTTTTTTTTCTGTATTTCAATGTTAAAAATTGGAAAGAGACACAAAATGCCATTTTTTCTAACTTGTAAACTATACCAAATAACTGATTAATTTATTTGATCTCTTATTCTTGAATATTACCTAATGCTTATTTATAAGAAATTAATTTTTTTAATTAAATGATTCATTAATCCCTCACATGCAAAATATATAAGTGGGTTTATCTAAATCAAAAGTAGACGAAAATATCAAATTCGCGTTCATTTGTTAAACATAGTGATGGTGGAGCTTTAGTAAGGGGTATATAAGATCCTGCAGTACCTTGAAATACATCCTATCGTAATTTTCTTTTATTTCTGAAATTCATTATACATAATGGAAAATATTTAGAGAAAAAGCTGGATCTAAACACAATCTTGTGACACTTCCTTCTGTACAAATTAAATTCCAATAAGAAGTGTCCGAATCATATTAAGCTAATTCAGTTTATATTACACAATTTTATAATTTATTCTGCATTAACTGTAAGGGTCATCGGTTCTAAATTTGCTGTCCTAATCTGAGAGTAAATCAAAAGAGTTTTTTAATCATGAGGCAAGTTACTAAATATAAAACCTTTATTTAAAATTTAAAATGCAATGGTATAAATACTTGGAAAGACAAATAGCATAAAATTCCAGAATTTGTAAATAATAAGGATGGTCCACACAAGCACTATTCACTCGAGAAGGATCATCTAAAAATTGCCAAAATTCCAAAGCTTCACTTAAACTCATTGTTTGAAGATGTTTTTCGACAAGTCTATTTACCACTTTGGCAATGACTGAACAGGTTGTTTCCAAAGATTTTTATGCAACTTTTCATAACGCGGTTTGTACATGTCACGTGTACGGCGAACAATTCTAACAACAGTAATAAGAGTATCTACGGACTTCCGTAAGCAGGTGTTTTTATCATCTTCCTTGCGGAATCGTCCTTGCAATGCGCATCGTAGAATCCTGCACCATCTCTGCAATCTCAAAATCTTCATAGGCCCAATCACATTTCTGTACTGTCGCTCTTTTAAATGTCCGTTCATTCAGAGAGCCTTCTTCTCTGAGTCTGATATATTTTAATGTATTCATCGTTCTATATGAAGAAAATGAAAAATAATAAACAAATTAGGCCTAAATAAGGTAAATACTCTTTACATAAAGCGCTACTTACAAATATTAAAATGTATTCTTGTATAAAATTTATCTACAATATTACTGATTATTTTTATTGTTAATAAATAAGTAAACGTTATACATGTGTATTAGAAGTTCTGCTATAACCTTTCGCATACTGAACTAGATTTTTTTTTTATTTTTACTATAATGTACATAAAATGCAAACAAATTTAATCTATTTCAAATTTAAACCTTTAAATAAAAATTTTAAATGTTTAACAACTTTTTTCAATTTAACATATTTAAACTTTATTTTAAAGTTTATTTAAAATTTTTTGCACAATGAGTAAATTGGAACACTTACATTTTGTAAACTTTCATGATTGAAATTAAAATGTCATTTAAAGAACACATTCAAGCATTTTTACAAATGTACGGATGGAATTTATATGATCCATTGAATGCATCATTGTTTTAATAACTTTTGCTATATAATCATTATTTGTGAAAATTAAAAATTGCGTACAAATATTCGACTTTTTGTTCTTTCTTTCTAGATATGTTAGTTCAAGCATATTTTGAAATTATTGAATTCAGTTTTTTTTTTTTTTTAAGTGCAGAATTTTTCCAAACATTGGAACATTCTTAATTGATTTTTAAATTTTTCAACTTACCTGCATTTAATTCATTTTAAAAACTTTTTAATTGAATCATATGTTTAACGTTAAATATGTAAGAACTTAAAGCATTTTACACAAATGTTTTAAACTCACTTTTCATACATTGATTATTTTATTTTATTTTAATTTAACCGAAAATTGAAATTTTAATCCGGGAAAAAATGAAGCGACTCTAAAGTACTTAACATAAATCCACTGGATTTTTTATTTCAAGCACCTATTAAAATTCATTTTTCCAAATGGAATATCTGTAAATTAATAAATAAGTTCTAAACATGCATTAGGAAGATTTATTAACAATTTTTTTCAAAAAAAAATATTTTAGATATGTTATACAGGAAGTTATTAAATAAAAACTTGCAATGTCATTAAAATTGATAAAAAAAATGGAAATTATTTTTTCGATATGAAAATAATTGAATACCAGATAATTAAATGGGGTTTTTTTGAAAAATTTTTTCATAGTCAAAAAATGAAATTTTAAAGTTGACTTTCAAGATATCATTACGGAAAGTATTTGTTTTTTAACCTATCTTATTCAATTGAAAAAAATTCCAGTTTGATCTATGCTAAAACTATCGCACGAATCTTGAAAGGCTGATTTATATGTAGATATTCTAGGATATCTTCTGGTGATGAAAATATTCAACACGGCTCAATTCATTTCGTTTTTGTTAAAGGAATCCGGTAAACATTC
Source organism: Caerostris darwini (assembly GCA_021605075.1). Lineage (NCBI taxonomy): Eukaryota > Metazoa > Arthropoda > Arachnida > Araneae > Araneidae > Caerostris > Caerostris darwini. Next base: position 11,511 of record BPLQ01003181.1, read on the forward strand.
AAATTAATACAAAGTATGTTTGAGAAGAAAGGTAAGTTATAATACATTTAAAATTACTGATTTAGGAGGAATATTAAACAATTTAAGTGAAAACAATTGACATTATTGCAAAATCCTGTATTGCAAATAGTTTATTTCTCTACTTTAATACTCAGTAATTTCTGTTAATGTTTCAGATTTATTTTTCTAATTAGAGACTGGTCAATATTTATGTTAACTTTAAAACATTCACGACAGAGGGAATGCATCTTTATACCAAAAAAAATTACATCTCATTTACATTTTTATGGATTTTTAATATTATTATTGCAGGAAAATAGGAAATTGCAAACAATTTTTGGAAAAATTGTTATTTAAAATTCTGAACGGCGATTTTCTTCCGGAAATAATAATGAACTCGAATCTATGGAAGTGTTTTTTCATTACTTCAATTCATACAAGCTCAATGCACAAATTTAATGTCTGAAAATTCGTAAAAAATTATGAAACATTCATATTAAATGCTTTGCTATCACAAAATTTCCTACATATTACATTTTGAACACACGCAAAAAAATTGTTAACTAATTGTTTAAAATAGAAACTAAATTGCAGAGTTATTTACATGTTTAAGAATATTTTTATGTATGCAAATTTTTTACCTGGATTTGTCAAATGTGGACAATATCCTAATCCAAAAGCCTGCTTTGTCTACTCTAAAAACTTGTTAACTAATAAGCTATTTATAAGCTGATTATTGCAAAGTTTCACCCTCCACGTGTTAGAAAAGGTAATTGGGAAATTTGGCGTGAAGTAAAAAAAATTGTTGGCGAAAATCACAAATCAGTTAAACCTGCGTCTCAAGTATTATATATTTTTCTCTTACTTATTTGGCAAATCGGTGAGCATGCGCAATACACCACCAGTATCAAAGAGTTGAACTACTATAGCCGTTTCAGAAAGGTAAGTTGCATCAAAGTCTATCAAAGAATATCATCCTGTGATCAAAGTTGAAAATTGTTGAGTGTCGCCACGAGTGCGATTAAGTAACAGTATATATATATATATATATATATAATTTCACCCTCTAATTTTTCACTAGTTGTTTAGTTTTTGTTTATTATTCAATAAACACAAGGAGATACTACATTTTGAATAAAAGGTGTAGTTAGAGCTCAATATGGCAAACATTACTTTAAACTTCATTTAATGAAGTACAGCTCTAATTATAATTTTCCTTTCAAAGCTCATCGGAATATTCTATCAAGACGTCATTCTAACATTTACAATCATTTTAAAATCTATCACTATCGTAATCGAATTTCTCAATGGAATGATCTTCCCAGTGCATCATAATGTTCTGAAAGATAACATATCGTCTGAAGTCACTACTAAAACTACATCGAATATATTTAAATCACCCGATAGGGAAAATTAATTATATCTATCGGCCATTTTGATACATCCAGGTAACTGGAAAATATGAACGTTATCGTGAGCATTTCGATTACAGCATCCCTTTACGAGGAAAAATCCACAAACTTTTTTTTCTTAATATTATCACTTATATATCATTAGAATTCTACCAATATTCCATCATCCAATTTACCATTTTATATTTAGCTATAACTATATATATGAACAGTTAGTTTTTCCTTATTTTAATATATCACTCTCCACAACGCTCTACGATCGTGTTAGACCGGGACCTACGGCTTAAAGGGGATTCCGAACCACTACAAACATCCATGGCACCGCCGGGACTCGAACCCGAAACCTGTGGTACCAAGCGCCAGAGCGCTAGCCACTCGGCCATTCAGGCCCCTGACCTCTTTATTATTCATCATGTACCAGAGTATTAGTTTTCTTCTTTCACTCGGACTCTTTCGACAGTGATGATCCGATTATACTTTCAACTAAATATTAATAATGAAATATCGCAGACAGACCATTTTGTGGTATAATTTTTTTTCCTCCACGAGCAACAGAATGCCACCTGCGCGTCCGAATCATATTCTTACATTATTTCTCGTTAAACACTTCAACTTATAATAAAAAAAACTGAAGAATCTCTTATCAACCAACTCTTCCTTGGTGGAACACACATTGCAAAAGACTTTCACAAGATAACAGAATTTTCGTATCAATCGTACACACTCGACTTTCCCTCATTAGCGGCCCAAGTGTGAACGACAATAGATGGCGCCACGACCAAGAGGCTCAGCCATAACTATAAATCGGGGTAAGTACACGGAGTTCCTT